>JAJJMA010285903.1:0-10132 GCA_023529015.1 Papaver nudicaule | reverse complement strand
TTTTTTTCGCACCAGTTGGTTTTACGGTTTGGATTTCATATGAAACCGAGGCGTAAACTAGTTTTTACGTCTTGTGATTCTTCATGAAGTAAGGCGTAAAAGATTTACGCCTTACAAACCAAGGCGTAAAAGATTTACGCCTTACAAACCAAGGCGTTAGTTTGCTAACACGCTCTTCTTCTAATATGTCACGCTGAATGCCTCTAGGTTTCTTAGGCTTTTGAATATGATGCCTACAATTCGTCTTGATATTGCATTGTATGTGCCATGTACAAAGAAATTGTTGAGCTTCCGGGAAAACAAACTCTATGGCGTTCATTAGCGCTTTATCCTTATCCGTTATTATAATCTTTGGAGCTTGACCGGGTAAGTAAAGATCCTTCAAAGTTTCTAAAGACCATTCATAACTCACTTCGTTCTCCTTATCCATAAAACCCCAACCTACCGTGAAAGTTTGTTTATCCGATGTGTGGCAAGTAATGTTCATCAATGGCATATTGTACTTATTCGTCTTATAAGTACAGTCAATGAACAAAATTGGATGGAAGCATCGAGCCAATTCGATCATATCCGGATGCGGCAAGAAAATACGTTGCACTTTGTCATCAACGACTTGCTTCCTCATTGTGTAGTTGTGTTTCTCGACTAGCCATTCACATTGTTCCATAATCTCTCTACCATTCCATGACCCTTTCCTTTGTGTGGCTCTTTCAGTGTAAATTTGCCTCAAAATAGACAAGTTCCCTGGATCATCCACCTTTATCGCCCTTAGGATATCGATTGGCCGTCTTGCAATCATCGACCTCACCTTTTCCTTCTCATGGGGTTTCAACCCACAAACGGAAGAGTGTCCAATAAGAGAATGAGGAGTATCATGGTTGTGATGACCGTTCTCAACCCTACGTAGGAAATACCCTCTTAAACGGCTGTGACCTACTACGATCTTGAATGGGCAATGACACTTCCTTGATTTACATTTATACTCACACTTCTCACTCTTTTTCACATATGGTTTAGACTTGCTCCAATGACTTGTTGGGGCGCCACTTCGTTCGCAAACAATTTCCAAGCGATTTATGTTTGAACGTTTGCCAAACACTAGACCTTGGTTCAGCTTCTTGCCTTTCTCTACGAACCAAGCCTTTGCTTCCTCCTTAGTGTTCCATGTCTTCACGGAGAAACCAAAAAGCAATTAGATCACTATACTTATAGAAATTGTTTTCAAATGAAGGATGAAAAATCAAGATTATGTTGTTGCATACCAAATCAGTTTGATAGTGGGCAGAAGTATCAGGCAGTAGCTTAGACACGGCTTCGGGCTGATCTTCGAGCCGCACAACAATCTACAAAATTGGAGAAGGAAGTTAGATACCAAAATCGTCTCATACATACAACGATAAGCACCGATTATATACAATCGGCACATACTAAACTGAATATGAGCCGACCAGAGTTACGAAGAGATTGAAAGCCTCATGTACTCTACAATCGGCACATACAAAACTGCATATGAGCCGATTAAAGTTCGACGAAATTCTAGGTCTCCTGTACTCTACAATTGACACATACAAAACTGAATATGAGCCGATCAAAGTTCGAAGAAATTCTAGGTCTCCTGTACTCTACAATCGGCACATACAAAACTGAATATGAGCCGATTAAAGTTCGAAGAAATTATAGGTCTCCTGTACTCTACAATCGGCTTATATGTTTGCCAACAACCGACGATTAATAACTTGATCAGTTTCTTAAAGAAAATATCAATGGTTTAATCGGCGGTTAGATAGGATATGACAAGACGATTCTGATTCTGCAAACCAAGCTTCTATTAAAAAACCAGAATCGTTGTTTATAATTCGTATATTTAAACGATTGTTGTTACTACTGAACAACAATCGTTTGATAATATGTTGATCATACAACGATTCTGGGTTTCGAAGGCTAAACCCGAGGAAATTTTTTGATCTTTTTTCCATTCAAACAAGATTTCAAGCTGCATTTCAAGCTAGACAAACACCATTCGAGTTGCATAACACCTATACCTCATTATTTTGAGGAACTTCATGATAATAATCATCATTTCCCTCCCTCTCGAGCTCCTCACGTAGGCGTTGGTTGTGAATGTATTCTTGCTCCCTCACATAATCAAGATCAAACTCGTTTGGTGATTCATCAACATCTTCATCACTACTAGAGGCTTCATCATCGGTGTATTCTTTCACCATTTTCACAAAAACCCTAGTTTTTCAAAGTTTTCCCACCTTTCTCTTTTTCTTCTCTATAACTATAAACACACTCAAATGATTTTCTACTAACTATATAACTTAACTTTAATCAAACTAACTTAACTATAAACAGAATTAACTAACTAATCAACTAATTAGTAACTAATTGAGAGAGGGTAAAACAATCCTGTTTTATAAGGGGTTTTCCGATTTTACTATACAACAGCCGCCGGAATTATTTTTCCATGGGGCCAAATACTAATGAATGGGGCCAAATTTAGGTAGGTTTTGGTTTCCTAAAAACTTTCTTTAATTGCTGCTTTTATGTATGAAAGGAATTTGATAGGAAGGAATTCTACTGGTAGTTAAAGAACACAACAAAACAAAAAACACATTTATAAAAGACTAACTGATTAGGGATAAATCCTATTAGATAGATGGTGTAGTGTTCCTATATATATGGTTAAGGGAAAACCCATATGGACCGCACATCCATGGGCCGCAGACCCTATAACACTCCCCCTTGTGCGGTTCAATAACAAAACTATATACATAGTGCTTCACATATAGTGCTTCGAATGTAGTTCTTCAAATGTGTTGCTTCACTAAAACTTTAACAAGGAAAAACCCGCTGGGACAAAACCTTGAAAGATAGAGAGTATAACGTCTCGAGTCTTCGTAAGCTTCTTTGTTGGAGTTGGTCGTGGTAGGTGACTTCTCTTTCAGCTTCATATTTAGTTCTTCAAATGTAGCTATCTCTCCGATGACCACTGTGTCTAAGTCAATTGTCTCATTAAAAACCTCGCCAGGAAAACCCAAAGGGACAAAGCCTGAACTAAAGTAAAGAGTGCAATATACTTAGAACTGAGTTAGACTCGTACATGTTGCCTCGCTAAAACCTTGACAAGGAAAACCCAGTGGGACAAAACCTTGACGAAGGGAAAAGAGTACAACGCGATAAGTCCAGAAGTACGCCTTTGCTCATGCTGAATAACACTCTTGCTTCTTGCTGGAAGTTGTTTCGCTTGACATGCTATCGCGTTCATTTCTTTGATTCCGATGCAGTTCAGTAATATCCATCCAGTCTTCAAGTCTTCAACATTCAGCATATACAACAAGTGTAGTTGTGGTCGTGTTCTCTCTAAAAACCTTGTCGAGTAACAAAACCCTGTGGGAAAAACTAATCTCGATCGAAGGGAAAAAGAGTACAACACAGTTTCACATTTCGAATCAAAATATGTCGGCATCATATCATTGGATCCTCCCCCTGATGTCGGCATCTCCCCCTGATTTCGTTTGGGGTATAGTCTCTAGACAGTTTCATTAGTCATGAGCTTTTCGAAAGTGACTATAGGTGATGACTCACCATGTCTCCCCCTGATTACTTTCGCTGACTAAGTGATTATTGTCCCTTCATAATCAACAACTTTTCGATTGCACTTCTGGTATTACAGTTGTCTCATTAAAAACCTTGTTGAGTAACAAAACCCTGTGGGAAAAAGTAACCTCAGTGAAGGGAAAAAGAGTACAACTTACCAGATGCTCCCTCTGATGTAGGACAACTTGTTTAGTACAATACATTCATGGGAGTTTGAACAACTTCTTTAGTCCAATATAGGCAGACACTTCCTTAAGTCCTTCGCAGTCAGACAAGTTCTTTAGATCTCTGCAGTTTTGCAATCATGGGAGTCGGACAATTCCGTTAGTCCTATACTTTTCACATGTAATCATGGGAATACAATTCAATTTGCAAGTTCATTAGAAAACTCTACTTGCATCTTCATAGGGATAAGAACAAACCCATGTCAATGGTTTCTTTTAGGTATCTAGAGATATTCTTGATACCATTCCAATGACGTTGCGTTGGCGCTGAGCTACATCTAGCTCACAAGTTCACTGAGAACAAGATACTTGGTCGAGTACATTGTATGAGTACAATAATGCGCTTATTGACTTACATAGGGATATTCGTTTCCCAAAACATCTACGTCACCTTCCTATGGACGAGATTGATCTTTACGTACATCTAAAGTTCGACCAATCATGGGAGTGCTAGCCCGGTACACTTTGTCCACATTAAGTTGCCTGAATATCTTATGGACATATGCTGACCGGTGGAGTAATATTCCACAATCTCGATGTTCTTGTTCAAGTTCTAGACACATCCGAGTTTTCCCAAGATCTTCCATCTCAATTTCGAATTTCAAATAGTTTGCGGTTTCTCTTACTTCCTCAAAAGTACCTACTATGTTCATATCGTCGACATAGACAACTATAATTGCAAATCCGGAACTTGTTTCATTTCAAAACAAGCAAGGGAACAATTTATTATTTTTATATCCCTTCCCAATCAAATGATCACTTAGACGGGTATACCACATCCGTCCGGATTACTTTAATCCGTAAAGTGAGCGTTTCAACTTAATTGCAAACGCACTCCGTGGTTTAGAGTTACTTGGGCAATAAAAGGCCATCTGACACTTTCATGAATATCTCTGTATCAAGATCCCCATAGAGATATTATGTAACCACTTCCATAAGTTGCATTTCAAATCCTTCTGAGACTGCCAAGCTAATCTAATTAGCAGAACATCATATATGAGCGATCCAGGAGTTTGTGAGAAACCTCGCGCCACAAGGTGAGTCTTTATACTTTAAGACTTCATTATTCTCACTACGCTTTGTGACAAATAACCATATATGTCCCACAGGCTTTACACTTGGTCGGTTAGCACTACCGCACCAAATACCTATATATTTGTCAAAGAACTAAGTTCTTCCTGGATTGTGTAGGCCAAATATGCTCTTTGTTTGAATCTAAACAATATAGAGCATGGTTCGATCTCATCGTGCTCTACTTCCGGAGCAATTGAATTATATCATCCATATGCACGCATGGTCCTTCCATTGACTCATGTGCATTCTCATAATCCATTGGGATTTCATTTCTCTCTAGAATCATTTAAAACTTCTGAGCGTCCTCCAGTTTGATTCATGGACATGTTCAGAGAAAATTCTATGAGATGATTTCAGATGATATAAATAGTTAGATTGTGCCTTACTCAACTTTTTCCTTTCTAGGTGAGTATCAATCGAACCTAGTGGTCTCTCCAACTTCCTTTATAGAGTCACGGCCTCAACCATACTTCCACAGAGTATAGTTGCAACACCTTAGTTTATGGTGTG
The DNA here is from genome assembly GCA_023529015.1 of Papaver nudicaule. Classification (NCBI taxonomy): domain Eukaryota; kingdom Viridiplantae; phylum Streptophyta; class Magnoliopsida; order Ranunculales; family Papaveraceae; genus Papaver; species Papaver nudicaule. Next base: position 4,721 of record JAJJMA010285903.1, on the reverse strand, counting down.
TATCCTTATTTAAGGATATATAACCTTGCAGGCACGCTTGCAGTTGGTATATTTGATCTCGTCACTTTAGCGATACCAGTGTGCATTCTGGATATCGAAAATCGTTTTTCACATCACATTTACATTGCGAAGTGCGGGGATCAAGATGAGACACGTGGGAAACACACCACGACAATTCCTGTCGTTCCCTTAGGAAATACTTTTCCTTACCTCCCCCTAACGACGGGAAGGTTGTCTCATCAAAGTGACTATCCACAATTCTAGCGGTAAAGAGATCGCCTGTCAAAGGTTCTTCGTAGCGGATATTTGTTGGGGATTCGTATCCAATATAAATACTTAATCGTCTATGTGGACCCATATTAGTACGCTGTGGAGGCGTATAGGCACATGTATGGCACAACCAAAAATGCATAAACGTAAAATATCAGGCTTATATCCAGTTACCAACTGGTACGCAGAAAATGGTTGGCTATCATTGGGTCTGAAGCGAATAAGTAAAAATGCATGCAATATGACGTACCCCAAGCAGTAATAGGCAGGTTTGAGCGCATAACCAGTGCCTTAGCTACCATCTCTAACCTTTTGATGTTAGCTTCTCCGAGACCAATTCGAGAGTGTGTATGGGGTACATGATGCTCTTTGTCAATTCCTTTTGACATACAGAATTCTTCAATTCCTTTAGATGTAAATTCTCCAGCATCTTCAAGTCTGTCAGACTTGATTGTATGATCATGGTGGTGAGCCATTAGATGTATCACTTGTACTGGGAGCATTGCAAAAATAGCATTTGTTGTGGACAACAATGCAAGTGTGACCAACGGGTCGAAGCATCATCCAGAACCATAAAATACTTGTATGGTCCGCATTCTGGATGTAAAAGTCCACAAATATCACCTTGTATCCTTCGTGAAAATGGAATTTTTCTTTGGTATCTTTAGCATAGGATGGTCTCGATTCTGTCTTTGCTAAAGAATAAGCTTTGAATTACGAGTGATGTGCCTTCGATAAGGCCAACAAAGAAAATGAGATAAATGGTATGCTTCAGTTACTTTGGAAAGCACATAGTTACTTTGAAACACAATTTTGATCGAGCATTCAGCAGATTTTAGATCAGAGATTCGAAATCTTAAAATTGATCAATCAAAATATGAGTTCAAAATTGACCCCAGCATTTGCATACACAGTTGTATACGTTAAAGACGTAGCAAAATCAGTATCTTTTTATGCAGACGCCTTCGGTTATAATGTACGCCGGTTAGATGAATCTCACAGGTAAAAATTTCCGGACTCTCCGGCCAGATTTCGTTTAAGATAATCAAGTTTCTGTTCTGGGTTTAATTAATTTGTGGGAATTAATCATGTATAGATGGGGAGAATTGGAGAGCGGGCAGACTACAATAGCGTTTACACCAAAGCATCAGCACGAGACAGATGATATAACAGGTGAAGTGGAAGACACAACAAGGTCGCAGAAAAGAGAGGCAGTGGAGGTGTGTTTTGCTTATGAAGATGTGGATGCTGCTTACAAGAGAGCAGTGGAGAAGGGGGCAGTAGCAGTTCATGAGCCTGAAGACAAAGAATGGGGGCAGAAAGTTGGGTATGTTCGTGATATTGATGGGATTGTTGTTCGGATTGGGAGTCATGTCAGGAACAACCCATCATCAATTTCTTCTTAAAAAGGACTGAATCAAACTACACTAAGTACCAATAAATAATCTTCTGTCTTGTTTTTGTGGATCATCGCAAATTGTCCTAATGTTTACTTGTTATACCTGTTTTTTTTTTTTTTTGAGCTGTGATGATTTAATGGGGTCCGTGGTCCTCTAAAAATCGTCACATTAGAAAGCAAAAACAGTGACGATTTTCCCAAGCCCTCACCGTACAAAGAGGGAAACACGGATTTTTTGAGGACTAAAGTCTCCATTAAATCACCCGTCTCCATTATATCACCATACTCTCCAAAAAAAAAAAAAAAAAAAAACTTGGTTGCTTTACTGGTCAGCAGAGATGTACTTTGAAAATTCCTCTTTTTTCTTTAAAAGATATCAGGCAATGTTGAAGGGACCCTAAAACAAACTCATCTATACAGATTGGACACTAATTACTAATGGCAACAATGGAAGTAACCCCCAAGCTTTTCTGGATACTTTGACAGTCTAAGCTCCATAGTGCATGCCAAGATGTGCCAGAATACGCCTCTGACTCCATTAGTCTGGGTTGCCATTAGTCTTGCTTGACTCTGTAAACAACAACCTAGAATGCAGAAAATGTACCAAAGCAAGAGCCATGTCACTGCCAGACATCATTAGTCGATCGAGTATTCAAACGAAATACAACATCACCAAGACTTGCAATAAAAACAAGAGATTTCTTGCAATGTATATCATTGTATCTAGCTATATAGGTCAACACATGACAGATCTTTTGCCTTTAGGCATGACATGACATGACATGACAGATACCTACCCCTTCTTTTGCCAAGTCCCCAAACACCGCAGCAGGGACATCTCTTTGTGCGATTTCTATTTCTTTATCGTTCTCAGCATCATCATCACCTTCAGGTAATTAAATTGCATCCTGGTCAGCAATAATCTTCCTCCCACCATCTGGTGTACGGATGACACCGGACTGTGATTCAACTCCTGCACTCACAAAACCCAACAGTCTTCTATCTTGAGCTGCAGGGGCTGATTGTCTCTCTAGGTTGGCCATCTCATCTTCGGGGACTCCAGCACGTTTCAGAGTGTCAACAGTTTCCTCAAGGTTCAACCTTGAATCCTTCTGCATTAAATTCTCCGGGAGAATGAAATGAGTCTGCAGGTGTGGAAGATAAAAGTCAGAAAACTAAGTAGACAAAACTGAAGAGAAGCAATAGATAGACCAACAAAAAAAACAACGAAACCAAGACGTGCGGCATAGATCAACGTATGAATGCCACAAGATTACAACCATTCAATATCTAATGTAGATGTAGTACTAACCTGGCTGTAACTAGCAGAGACACTCCTCTTTATTCGAAGCATGCATTTCTCTGAAAGTGTCCTCATTCCCGTGGTGCACCTCAAAATCATGCCATCTGCTCCAGATATCATTGTCTGATCGTGGATCAGCAAACTGTGATGAGAAAATGTATATACCACGGGCGCGATCAATTTCCCCCTAACTTTTCTCAAGGTCTGCATATTTCATGCACATAGTCTTGACAGTGGCTGATAATCATTTCTGTCCAAGAAGATTTGATTCCAAAGGTATAAACGAAAGACTTGGTTTCCAACATGATAAGAATGAGTACCAATCATAGTTGAAGAGAGATGCGAGAAACAAAATTTCATTTCTAATCTTCTAATTGAACACGTTAATTTGTTAGCATTTCCCACGGTTTTCACCTTGCGCCTCAATTCCTACAGTCTCATTGTGATCTGGTGGTTTAGGCAACTTGGTTGGTTTTCTAAGTGCAACACCTTAAGCATCCTTCTTATGTTATGTTGTAGGTATACATAAAGCCTCCACTTCTTATGTGCCGATTAATAGGCTTTTGGTTGAGGAGGTGGACTTTAATTTGACAGTATTTATGCAAATTAATTTTCAGGTATTTGATGAACCCTGAGATTGAATTCACAAAATATTTTGGAAAGGATGAGAAGTTCATTCACTTCCTGATGGCATAATCCGCGAGGTTAAGACTTACAACCAAAGTAAGAGTCTCTTTGCACGTCTTTTCAATTTGCGATTCTTACGAATATCACGGGATGATGGCTTCCTTCCATGAGTTTTGGCAAGTTATGAGATTGATATGAGCGAACAACACTATCTTTTGCTTATTTTACCCATTTGCTAGAAGCCTAGAACTGATATACTCCCTCCGTCCCACATTACTTGAGCTAGTTAGTTTAAAATCTTGTCCCACACATTACTTGAGCTATTCCAAATATATTAGTCTTATTTCTAATAATATCCTTCATTATCATTAAATCTTGATACATTAAATATGTATAATCTCATAATCATGTTTATAATCGTTACGTAGATGTTTTAAAAAGAAATGCTTTTCAACGATATAAAGTTTACAATTATACATGCCATAATTTGAGAGATATGTGGTTTCTAAATTTTACTATATTGTTATATATAAGGGTATAATTGGAAAAATCGGTAAATATTTAATCTCCCTCCTCCTTGCCTTAAGAATTGTGCAAAATTGAGATAGCTCAAGTAATATGGGACGGAGGGAGTACAAATATTCACAAAAATAGTAGACCATTTTTTTAGCGACAAGAAGTATTGCCATGGATATGTATAGATTTTGTGATATATTTAGAAGAAATTTTCTTGGTCAAAGAATTGTCCTGTAGGATATATGGCTATGCAGCCTTCATTTCTGTGAGTGTAAGACATTTCTCATGCCTGCATCCTGGAGATGAATCGATCTCAATGAAGCAAGAAAGAGTTGGTGAAGTCTGTCAGAGTTCAGAGTTGCAGCTCTGGTTTTGCGGTCATGGTTGATGAACCATGACTTTAGGTCCTGTCTCCTTAGACCTCAAGGATGCCGAGGTACGAGGCTATAGAACAGATACCTGTTCAAGTAAGGTCGTATCCAGTTGGTCCTCTACTCAACTTAAATACCAGATCTTACTTTTCGGCTTCGCGGATGTGGAACAAAGCCTAGGTAATAAGATGCGCTGATTTTGGGGCTGCAGAGTTTTCTTTGGGGCTTCAAAAGG
>JAJJMA010285896.1:0-10820 GCA_023529015.1 Papaver nudicaule | reverse complement strand
GAGACACAAAACACCTCTTGTCACCTTTATTGAGCTTCATAATAGCTTGTTGAGTGAAGATGTGTCTATTAATGAAAGGAACAAAAGCCTTGTGTCTGAGTCATTTTCTAGGGCTTTTGCTGCAAATACATCTCAATACAGATCTTATGCTATAGGTGGTGGTAGTTCATCTAGACCTCATGGAGTTTCCACTACTTATGGTAGAGGTGGTAGTAGATCTAGTTATCCTAGTTATGGCAGAGGTGTGAATTCTTCATATACTCCACATTATAATTCCAGTAGAGGAGTTGGTATACTGCCTACACCATCACATTCACCATTTCATTCAGTCAGACCATCATTATCCTTTCAAACTCAACCACCTTCAGCTATGAGTGAAGTTATTACTTGTCAAATCTGTCAGAAAGTTGGTTATGGTGCTCTAGAGTGCGGGAGTAGACTAAACTTCATACTCAACAACACCTTGCTGCAATGCTAGCAACAACAAATATTCTGGGTGGTAATCCTTGGTATGCTGATTCTGGTGCTAATAATCATCTCACCTCTGATGTCAATGAATTGCAATATTCTTCTGCTTATGATGGTCCAGAAGAAATTTAAGCTGTTAATGGAGAAGGTATGTCAATTACTCATACAGGTTTTATATCTAAACATACACCACAACATAACTTCAAATTGAATAATGTTTTGGTTGTTCCTAAGGCTTCTCAGAATCTTTTATCTGTCCACATGTTTACTAGTGATAACCACTGCTCTGTTACCTTTGATGGCTTTGGGTTTTATGTTAAGGGCTTATCAATTAGGAAGAAGATTTTTCAAGGCCCTCAGCATAATGGACTATATCCACGGCATTTTATGAACAACTATATTCTGCAAAGAAAATTGTTTTAATCATCAAAGCTCATCTACTGCCAGTTATAATAAAGCTTATTCTAGAGCTACTGTTATTTCAGCTGAAGTTTGGCATAGAAGGTTGGCTCATCCTGCTTTTCAAACTATGAAACTTGTTTTTAGATCTTTGTCTCTCAATAATGTTCTTAAGGATCCTATATTTTGTCATGAATGTCAACTTGGAAGGAGTCATAAACTCCCTTTTACTCTTTCTAGTCATCAATGTAGTAAGCCTCTTGAGCTATTACATTTTTATTTGTGGGGTCCAAGTCCTGTAAGATCAACTGCTGGTTCCAGATATTATGTTAATATCGTGGATGATTTCACCAAATTTTGCTGGATTTTTTCACTTTTTGAGAAGTCTGATTTCAAAGCTGTCTGATTTCAAAGCTATTTTCTTTCAATTTAAAGCTCAAGTTGAGAGAGTTCAATACTTATATACTTGTTATTAGAACTGATGGTGGTGGTGAGTTTCTCAATAAGGAATTGTCCTCATTTCTCTTTGGTTGTGGTATTGTTCATGAAATTTCATGTCCACACACTCCAGAACAGAATGGAGTGGCAGAGTCCAAGCATAGGCACTTGTTGATGTTGGGAGAACATTTTTACTTTGTCGGGATTATCATCTGCATTTTGGGTAGATGCATTTACAACAGCTAATTATACTATCAATAGACTGCCTACAAGATCTATTTCTAATTTGTCACCGTTGCAGGCTCTTTTTCATAAGCCTCCTAATTACCTATTTCTTAAATCTTTTGGGTGTCTGTGCTACCCTTAGTTAAGGCCCTATACAACAAACAAGTTGGAACCTAGAAGCAGTACTTGTATATTTATTGGGTACAACACTATGCATAAAAGGTTATAGGTCTTGAATTATCAACTGGCAAGGTCTATGTTTCTAGACATGTGGTCTTCAATGAATCTGTTTTTCCATTAAATCCTACTATGACAAGAAGTTACATGTTTTAAGCTTACTCTGTTTCCAATTTTCAACTGGTTCATACTTTTAGTGGGTGATTTTGTTTCTTCCGAAGAAGTAGGCGATACTGACGAGGATTTTGATTGTGTTGAATCTGGACCACCGCACATTCTTTGAATAAATGGACTTTACCTGATAAGAAATTATAATCATAAGAGAACACAATCGAATCAGCAACAAAACATTTCTTACACACACTAAATACTAATAATAATAGTTATAAAGAAAACACATGCTTCAGAATACAAGAATATAACAGACAAATATGAAAATCACAACACAAAACATTGAACATTGAACATTAATGATATAAGTAAAAAAGAAACATACATGCTTTTGAGAATCTAAAACCAACTGTAGCTTTTCACCGATTAAACTGAGTATACAAGATCATCAAAATCGAAAATATGTAATTTTTCTCTAGAAATTCAGAAGAAAAGTGTCAAAGGATCTCTTTGTAAATGACCCAACAGATGGCTAAAAGGAAGTGATGATAATATGTCTGAATAGTCAACAAGTATCCCAACAACCAAAGACTTTCAAGAATTATTATGAAGAAGATTCAAGGACATTGAAAAACCAATTTAGGAAGAAAAATTATCTAAATATAGTAATAAATATCTATTAAACAACATCTGTTTTTGACATAAAATATAAAAACAGATGAATCTAATTTAAGATGAACAAACAAAAGAAATTAGACAGAAAAGGAAGTGATAGATCACAGGAGAAATCTTGTGCACAGATAAACCCCAAAAGATTTATCAAATCAAACTCATCTTGGGAAGTGATAAATGAATTACAATACGAACCTAAACAACAAACTAAGAACAAATTCATCAAAAAAAAAATCTCATCTTTATTTAATTTGCATGTTTGTATTCAAAGGTAAAAGAACAAAGAGGGACTTGACCAGAAGTTACAGAACCAAAATCCTTGATGATGATAACACCATAGCTATAACAAAGACTTTACATAACAAAAAACTAAGCAGATAAAGCACTATGATCATAAGAAACAAGCACTTTTACTGTAAGGGTTGGATTTTTTTATAAGTCTTTAGACATCTGAGAGAGACTAGGTTAGTATTGAATCTCCTCAAGTCTTTGAGCACAAACTCCATGTAGTATTAGCCAGAGAAACGCTTTGCATTAGTGAATATTTGGATCATTACTTTGACAATTACTATGCATTAATCTTCATCGATGTAGTACTTAGTCCGTTTCGATATCTTGTTATACACAAGAATAGCTCTCTAAATCATTGGATTGCACATATCGATCTATTGGATGTTAGGTGTAAGATCTCTAAGCAGATTTTATACCAACACAGTTTGGCGCTAGAAATAGGGACTGATTAAAACAACTTAGGTTTGCTTGTGTTTTGATGGTTTTCAAAATTCTCGGAATTATTTTTCTTAAGAATTTTTAAATTTTACTCTTACTTACTTAAAATAAGCTCTACCACCTTAAGTATTTAAAGATTTAAAGTTGTAAGGTACTTAAGAACTTTGAGCAAATCATCATTGTGATAGATCGATGTTTTTCAAGGAATTCAAACTTTGAAATATAAAGATCTAGTCAAGATCTAAAAAGTTTCCATGGAAAAGAAGAATGAAATGATATTTCTCAAAAGTTGGTTAGAACCGGTAGTTTGTGATTTCGATTCCATCATTATTTCCAACAAATACCCTTTTAATTCTGTATACAATTCATATTGCTAAAACCTGCTTAAGGTTATTTTAGGGTTTTCCTATCAAAAGTTATATTAGGAGAATAAGTCAGATACCTTTAGATCGATCATATCCTTTTTTCGAAATGTTGAAGAAAAGTTGATTACCTGGAACCTCCATTTTATGAAGGAAGATATAGATGAATCAGGGTTGCTAGGGGAAAAAGTTACAAAAGTTTAATGTCAGAAACCCTAGGGATATTACCGGATCGTGCATAAACCGGAAAATAATATAAAAACTTCTTTTGCCAGAATTGGCAACAACCAATAGTATGCATGTCAGACCTTTAAAACACGAATAATTCTAGTGGACCTCACTTGTCGGCTACATTTTGCAGGGTCACTTTCACAGACTCACAACCTCGAAGAAGCACATCGAGATGGAATCACAAAACACTGGAGCTACACTACATCCTGTCTATTGCAACTCAATGATACATTCAAGAAAAAGCGTTAGCTTGCGAAGCAACATAACAGGGAGGATACACAAAAGAGATCTCGAGGGAAAGGAAATAAAAGTCTAGCAGATTACAGACCAATTGGGTTGTGTAGTACATCGTACAAAATGATCTCAAAAATCTTGGTTAATAGAATGAAGCCATTAATGAGCAAGATTGTTCACCTTACCAAGTCGCATATGTTTCAGGCAGATTGTTTAGAACGCTGAAGCTAGAAAACGGTTACTGGAGCTTGCTATCGATTTCCTATGTTAGGTATCAATCTCTCCGTATGGGAATCAATTGTTGATGTTAGGAATCAATCACCAATGGTAGACATCGATTTCCTATGCCAGGAATCGATTTCTTTTTTGAGGAATTGATGTCCAATGCTAGGATGTCGTGCTTTAAGAATCATTTGTCTTAAGTTGAATAGATCTCTTATTCTTGGAATCGATTTCATATTCCAAGAAATTGTTTTATCTTCAAAGAAATCAATGTCTACCTTTAGTGATAGATTGCTTGAGCTAGATCTCCTCATATTGAAGTCGATCTCTTGATGTACAATTTACTTATACTTGTATTTGTATTATGTGAGAGAACTATTTGATGAATCATACTTTGTGTTTAATGTTTGTTCTTCTAAGTATGGTTTAGGTTCGGTTTTGTCATAATCATGAGCCAACATGTTTTGGTTCATTTCTAGATACTCAATGCTAATTACCCGGAAGTGCCACAATGTTCTATTGCTTAAGCAAAACCGAATATGGTCCTCATTCCACCTAGAGATAATGTGACGATCTTATCTTTAATGAATATCTAGGAAAAGGTAATGATAGTAATGATAATATATCAAAGCTCCATTTTCAATCTATTTAACTATGGGAGTGTATCTATTTAAGATGATTCTCATATAATAGACATTAAATGAAATGTATATTTTTTGTCATTCCCAGTTGGTCGAATATCACTAGATCCTTAGTAGTTTAAGGGTGATTTCTAGTTGTGTCTCAAATAATAATAAATGAGAAGAATTTCAATTCCTTTTATCTCATTTTAGCACATGTTGTAAAAAAAAAAATTTAAAATCGAATTTATAAGCATTTATTATTCAGAATATTATTTCCTTTCCCAGCCTTGGTCAAATAATATAACTAGGTATACATTTTCCTCCTTCAAGCTTTGTCCCTCTAGCAATTCGTTGTTAGAACGTCAACTTTCAATGATTCTTTGAGTTCTTATTCTCGCTGTCTGGAGTGGATACTGTTAGGACATTGTCTGGTCAAACCCACTAGTGTTGGTATGTCAAGCTAGTTGTCAGTTTTAGGTGTCAAAACACAATTCTTGATTTAGCCTACTCAAGGTTTACTTCGGGTTAGGATAGAGGTAGTAGAGTTTAAAGTCGATCTCCACCCTTTGAAGATGAAGATGAAGAACACACGAAGACATCATCAAGGACTTCATCAACAAAGGTTAGTAAATATTGAATTTTCCTTGAACTCTTGTTATTCTTATCTCTATCTATCGAAGTAATGAACTCACTATGTGGAACAATGCTTATGACGGTGAAATTACATCATTGTATATTAACCCGAGGAGATTTGGTCCATATGATCATATTGAGGGCAACCTTTGACCTTTGAGTAGGTATCCATGTTATAGTGAATGGAAATACGAATTCAACGCTTCAAGAATCACTTAATTCCGTTGTATAACGAAGAAGTTATGAGTGATTTATTGAAACTGAAAAGCGTGGCTAAAAGCTGAATTCGGGAAAAGGAGTAAGGAAGCTTCTGGAACTTTCTGGAACGCTTTTCAAAAGCGTTGGGGTTCGCGAACCGCCGCCTCGGGATTTACGATTAGGGTTTCCTGTCGTGTTTCTGAGGTCCATCTCCTTAGCTTTATCCTTAAGCAACCATCACTATAAATATACGTACATGTAGCTTAACAAACCATCCCTGCTGGTGCGTGTGCTACATAAGGTTGTTCTCTGCTAATTATGTTCTTCACGAACAAGGTGAGAATTACAAAAGACTTTACTTAGGGATTGTAAAGCCAAGTTTAACTATCTTTCTTCTCTAGATAGTTCTGAACTTGTCCAGGTAGACCATCATAATCCTTGTCTATTCTATGGTCCTTCTCTTCTGCAATAAGGCCATTCAAGGATTATAGGTTGTAAAACCAGGATTGATAGATTCGATCTATATTGTACATCAACTTAGGTTGTGTTACATATAGGTTAGAGATTCTGCAAGATATCTCTAGGTTCTCTAGTTGTTCTTGGAAGAATACAATTAGGTCGTCACGGTTCTCGTGCAAACCCTAATTGTGTGTTTTTGATACCTGACCTTGTGAACGGTTCCTCAAAACACAAAACAAGTTTTCCAAAACCTTGATTATATCTAAAGGGAAAATTGTTCTTTACGTATTCTCTGTCGAAAGACGGATTGAGTACAAAAAGCCTTTAACAGCGGTTAAAGCAACTCCTAGTCCTGTAAAGGATGTCAGCTGGGGGAATCAAGTGCGTAGGGTCTTGCGGGATCCAAGAGGCGTAAAGAGTGCAACAGTAGCTGATTCGCTTGGAGGGTGGAATCGGTCTCTTCTACATTCCAATCCGAAGTCTGATAGTAGGTTAGTGTTTGTAGACAGTTAATATTGTGTGGTGTTCAATCTGGACAAGGTCCCGAGGTTTTTCTGCAAGGCAGTTTCCTCGTTAAAAAAATCTCTGGTGTCTTGTGTGCTTTTACTTTCCGCATTATATCTCTGATTATATAATTAAAGCAACATAAGTTGTATGTTATTCATATCCTGACGTTGATTCCAAATCTTGAATAAAGATTTACAGAGACTTGTCTTTGTAGGAATTGATCACTTGTGATCACAACTCAGGTTATACAGATTTGGATATTGAAATTCAATTTGTCCATATCTGACCATAAGTCTCACGAGCCCAAACGAAAAGTTGGTAGTATTTCGGTACCCCTCCTTTTTCAGATACTGTGAGGCTTCCTAGAGTACTAAGAAGCCTACAAGTTTATATATCTTATATAACTTCGACTTTTACAGTTTCTGTATTAATAAATCTTATTTATTCAAAGGTCATTTTCTTCTGATGTAAGGCCACTCAAGATTGTGTTGAAGAACTGTACTTGATCTATATCGACGTATATTTGTAAGCAAACGTTATTTCGTGTGCCAACCTGATAGGTTGAATCAAGTGGAATCAAGTTTGTTGTTTGGATCTGATTTGTATTGATTAATATCTTTATTTATTCAAGGTCATATTTATTATCTATTAACTTGATTGTATCCGGGACTAACAAGGAGTTTTATGATTAATATCGTAGACGTAATAGCCTTTTCGTGATATCAAGGAGTTTATATCATTTAACGGAAGAACCTTGATTTGGTAAAGAACCATTTTATAATAACTGTGTTATTGACCAAAGTTGAGATCTTTCGATTTTTCCTTATCGTATTTATTGAAGGGTCCTAGAAGGAATATACTCGTCTGATTGGAGGTCGGGTAGCGATAGTCTTCACGACGGACTGTGGAACAACTCTTAAAATATAGTAAAGTACGTTTATTTCTAACGGACTACAAGTCTCGGATCACTACGTGATTAAAGACGCAGAAATACTGAGGGGAAGCAGTGTGATTTTCGTGTTTGGATCATATTGTCTTAGACATCGTAACCGAAGTTTGATAGTAGGCATGTATGGTGAATTAATTCTTAAGAGTATTCATACTTGTCTGGACGAAATCCCGGGGTATTTCCACGAGTTTGTAGTTTCTTCATTAAAAAAATCTTGTGTGTATGATTTACTTTATTCCGCAATTATATTTATAGTTAAAGTATAATCATTGTGTATGTTAAAAATCCCTTGTATTAACTCCGTTGAATTAATTAACACAAAAGAGACTTTGGTAAATCGATTTGACTTGTAAGGTTGTGCAAAGTTAAGCTTATATAGGTTGATACTAAAATATTTGGTGTTGTACTGGGTACCCTCGTCTTTTCAATTTGACTTGTCGAAGTGATACCTTTCATACGTATTCATCTTTATAGGTTGATCGAGTTATTTGAAATTGAGTATTTTTCTTAATACCCTAGTGTATTTCGAACCTTTGTCAATTCTTGTGACAAAAAGGTGGAGAAATATTGGTAGCTTGACTTGATCAAACTACGGTGTACTACTGTGATTTAGTATATATTCAAAACTTTGTTGCTAGTAAGACATGTAAGACACATTGTTGCTATATTATAGGCTAAATCAAGGGTTGTGTATCGACAGCTAAACTTGGCCACTAACTTGACATACCAACGACAGTGGGTTCAACCAAGAAATTTTCAAACATTAATGATTTCTTCGCATAAGCTTCGGTCTTCAACCTTCAAGGGTATTCGACTCAACCACCTTAAGTAAACTTAATACGAAAGACTTTTGTAGGCTATATCAAAAATGTATTTTGACATCTAACTTACCAAATGACTTGACATACCAACGTCAGCGAGCTTAACGAGCAGTACTCTAACATTTTGTCAAACAACAGAAATTCCCAGATCCCAAAGTTGTACTTTCATTACAAAATTACGAGACTCTGGGTTTATGAATGTAGGTCTGTAAGAGTGGATTCAACTGAAGAAAAGATAAAATATAAAAAAAAAAAAAAAAAACAAGGAAACTATCTTTGTTGCAGACATCCAAGAAGGTAGTAATTTGGATGTCAAGTTTGACGATCGTATATTGGTCTATTCTTTAGATTCATCTTCCCTTCGAAAATCAAAACATATGACAAGGAATTGGAGAAAAGAGGTTATATTTATCTCAGCTAGTAGCCGGTGATTATGAGGCCACTAATTCTAAACTGTCTTTGTCTAGATCAATTACAAGATCGATAAAGTGTGAGCACAAAAACCAAAGTTACGGGTCTTCCTGTGTCGAAATCTTAAGTGTACCTAATAAGATTTTACCGATCAACTTGTATGATTTAGGTTCTATGTTAGGTAGGGGTTTCCTTTTTCGAACAAAGATCGTTTAAGATATATTTAACTGTTATGCAGATATTCATAAAAATCTTAGTACAATGAAGTCTAATGTGTTTCAGAAACTTGTGATGTGTGGTGGAGAAATTACGTCTAGTTGTCTCATAAGTTGTATCTTCTCTCATTGATGTTTTTGTGAAAACATAGAATTCTGTTTAATGCTAGCTCTATTGTTGTCGTTTTTTTTGGGGGCTATATGTCCTCTTAAGTTGTACTCCCTCCGTCCCTAGTATATAAGCGGAGAAAGTGAAATCTCTTAGATAAAGAATTTTTTTAGTTTTTACAAATATCCAGGTCTTTCTTTTTTGTTTATCTTTTGTCTTATTCCCAATACATTATAAATAAGGGTAGTATGTCAAAAGGCATCTTGGAATTGGAATTCCAAAAAATCAAAATTCCACTTATATATTACAAGGGTTTATTGGATCATGATTTATTTTGATATTTAATATATAGTCTTAAAAACTCATAAGTATTCAATTAGGATATATACAGAATCATTAAATATCCATGGATTTTTTTAGATTTCACAGATACCCTAAGTATTCAATTCATTTATGATTTTTTGGGATAATTGAGGGCCAAGATAAATTATGATACTTATGGATATTTGGAAGCAAAATGTGTGTATCATTATTTTATAGCAATCTCAACCCAAACCACAAGAGTTTTTATGGATTCTTGTGGACAATTTTTTTTTCATTTTTGGTTTTCTTTGCTATCATGGTACGTAAAGGCGGACGATAGGATAATAACAAACAAATTTCGTCAGAAACTGTATTTGTTAGAGATCAATAAGCTTCGTCAGAATAGTTAATGATGTTGATTGAAACAATCAAGAAGATAACCATAAAGGTTGAATAATGTTTGATAATTGATAATAATATTGAATAAGATGTATCTTCTCTAAGCAATAGAGCTAGCCTTATATAGGCATACGATAACCAACTAAAGGTAAAGAAAAGGAAATCAACCTAAACTAGGAAAGCTAAGAAACTTGTAATACAAGAACTACTCGTAAAGAGCAGGATTAAATAAGGAAAGCATAAATCTGACGTGCAGTACAAAAGATGTACTACATCAGTCCACCCTTCTTGAATGGAACTCTTCCTCGAGTTCATAGGGTAAAAATTCATCGACTCTATTAGAAACCTCCATCCGAGTCTTCGGTCTCCAATGTAACGTCTGGCTTCTTGAGTATCATCAGATAACGCCTCAAATGAATATTATTTCATGTCTTCATATTCTTTAGATGTTAAACAAGAATAATTCATGTTGTTGTCGTTATCATCTTCTTTATAGCAATTATTGTCTAGTATCCATATATATTATATTACCTCCTACCATTCCTCCCTCTCTTATAAGGACCTTGTCCTCAAGGTCAAACCCCCTCTTGATATCCTGGGTTAACCTTTGGAAATGCTCAGCTGCGCATATAAATTCCACAGACCAAGCAACATATTGTAGCACTAAATTGTGTATGCTAAAACAGTATTATGTTATGGTAAGAAGGAATGCTGCAAAAATCTCCATCTTATGTCTTTCCCGATCAAAGACAAAAGTCGTATCATTAGTCTTCCAAGTCACACGATAGTCGATTTTTCTCCCAATAATAACTTGAGCTGCATGGTGCACTTGGGTAAATTCTTCCATGGAATCAGTTAAGATGGTACTACTTCTAAATCCGTCAAAATCTTTACCAGGGTCAAATAACCTTCGAGTGAGAATTTT
>JAJJMA010285895.1:0-14124 GCA_023529015.1 Papaver nudicaule | reverse complement strand
TTATATATACAGCGGGGTTTTCGGATTCTCTCACTAGAAATTAGAAGGTGTTGCTGTTGGAATGGGGAATTAGAAATTTGTTCTTTTAGTCTGTAAGGGGAAAGGACGGTCACCGGCCATGATTGTGTTTTCTGGGGGACCAAAAGGATAAAGTGACGGAAAGCAGAGGAGGGGGCTGACGTTGGTGGGACCCATGGCTCGGTTTTGGGTTTTGTTTGACTGTTGTTGCTGTGGTGTTTTTTCTTGGGTGAAATCAATGTTGTGTTACGGCCCCCACAGAGGTGGGAGGTGAGAAGAATAGAGAATGGGGATGATAAACACCCACTTTTTTTCTTCTTTTTTTTTTTTTTTTGGCACACCAATGAATGATTATGGATGCCAACTTACTTGATTGTCCAATACTCGGATATGTGTTAAGTATCACACAATGGGGTTATAGTATCTGAAATGCTATTCCGCGCCCTAGTTAATGCCCTGCACCTTGCTTGTTAGGGTCTGAGTCGTGGTCTAAATCTGATTTGGCCGAGACAGATGTCAGGTTGTTTGTTTTTAATATCACAGATGTTTAATTCAAGATCTGATTTGGTTCGTACATATGCTCAGAGATATTTGAGTCGGCTATAATTTTGTACGCGACTCGCTAAGCCATGTATCTGACTGAATTAGGAAAAGTATTCAATGACCCTAAATTAATAATTTTTGAGTTTGATGTTACAAGTCATATCCAGATGTAATTGCCAAATCCAGTTAAGCCAGTTGAGTCAGAGTAAAACAAATATCCTACTAATCTAGTCCGAATAGAAAAAGCACATTTAAACGAGTGAAGACATGTTATTTAAAATTATAATTTGATGTTTTGATTTTCTTCTTAAAGAGAAAATTAATTTGTCCAAAAAGATATTAATCAAACAAAAAGGAAGAAAAGTAAATATGATGTTTCTCACTGATTTTTTCTTAAACATGATTTCAAGTTGGTTATGGAAGTGATATGCATTATTTGGATTTTGTTTTTATAGCGAAGGATCAAATAAACTCTCTTCGTCCAAGTTATGAAGGGGGGATTCTAATTTTTTTGGTTGTCCATTTAGAGAGGTCAAACTACAATTTCAAGATAGCAGTCGGTATAATCAAATAAAACGAATAAACTTGTATACGTGGCTTATAACAAAACTCGGCGATTACTCAATTTCGCTCCCTTATAAATAGAAACCATGGTCCTTGGTTTCTCAGATTTGTGCTTTCTAATTCGGACGGAAAGAGTATATGGTGCCATGTCAAGGAAATTTCTCACGGTGGGTCCGCCATTATCGTTCTAGAGGAAGGATCATGTGACATGGTTAAAATGATACTATTTTGACATTGTGTCGCAATTTTTTTGATAACTCTCAAACGACAATGAATTTGAAGTTAATTTTTTGGGAGCATATTCTTCCTATTGAGCTCTATGTTCATACCAAAAATGAGCGCATTTCGAGATGTATAACACCACCTTCTACACCTTTGAAAACTAACCGTTGGTTAGTTTTTTGATTCAACGGTTAAAACGACAATGGGTAGATGGTGGTTCTATAAAATTCGGAATGCGCTCATTTTTGGTATGAACATGAAGCTCTATAAGAAGAACGTGCTCCCAAAACATTAGCTTCAAATTCATTGTCGTTTGGAAGTTATCAAAAAAATTGCGACACAATGTCAAGATAATGTCATTTTAACTATGTCACAGGATCCTCCCTCATCGTTCTAATGTGGGAGTTTCGTTCTAATGTGGGAGTTTGGACATTTAGTGGCAATGGAATACTTGGTATTTCTCCCACCCCTCCTTTTCTTTGGGTACCACCAACTAACTTTACGAATGGACTCTAATCACACAACACCATGTCTAGAAAGATAAAGAAAGTATTTATCGTTTTGTTTGGACATCAGACAACGTTGATTGTTTTCTTAGTTACTGTCATACCTATCATACATCCTATCATTTTGACGCTATGGGCCATGTTAAGAACCGGTAGGTATGGTATGGTCGAATGCTCGAAGCGGTAAAGCCGTTTGCGCTGCATTGCAAACCATGGAATTGAGGGACGCTGGGACGGACTATTAAAGGCGAGGCAGCAATAGGATGTTGATGCTAAATTATGCTTTTGAGGTTTGGTAGGTAATTTGGTACTTGATGTTAAAGTCTGGTGCTGTCGCCTCCAGACTTATGATAGATGCAAAACCGTGGAACGGACCCAACAATATCCAACTCGCAAGTTTTCTCTCTAAAGTTGGCATGATATAGCCATCAGCCCATCACCATCTCCTCTCAATTTAGCGAAAAAGTTTTTCGGAGTAGAAGGGCAAAATATATGAAATGAAAAATTGACCGTCACCGAAATGTGACCATCACGAAAAGACAGACGAGAGTTAAGGGGACTAGTCTAGATACACGCACGATGCGCCTGCCGTTCCATACTTAAACATGCAAGTACAGGGTGCGTGTCGATCTTACATTAGAAACATTGTTGTTTATTTGCTTTACATGATTTTGCATTGTCGATTTAATCAGTTGCAAGTATATTCAATCTGTGGTATGATGCTTCGTTATAATTATGTTCAATCTTTACGCTACTCTTTTGCTCTAGTTGTTGTAGTGGGCTAGGCACTGTCTCGACGTCCGATGTCGAATCTCACAACGCAATCTATTTTCTCATTTAGCAAAAAGAGGGCAAATGAAAAACTACACAATTTTCTTGCACGTCTATATATTTTTTTCTTCTTTTTTTTTTCTTGAAACACTACCGTTCCCACCCAACAAATTCAATTTTTTTAGTGGGCCATTACTTTTTATGATTACAATTTACAAAGACCCGTATAGTCCACAATGTAACTCCATTTTAAAAATTGTACGGAAGAGAAACATCGTTTGATATAGATGAGGACTAATTAAGAAAAAATTTATAAATATAAGGGCATTTTAGTCTTTCCATCGTTGATTGAAAGGAAGGCCTCGTAAAAATACCGCTTCCTTTAATATTAGTAAGGTTTGGTATATACCAAATATTCTTTTGATGATATGAAATTATGCCTTGCTAAAACCTAAATCTCAAATCAATGAAATCCAAACTCAAGCCGTACTCTCAGGGTCATCATTTGTTAGAATCAAGGTGTTCAAATTTCAGGACTTGATATGAGGTGGTCAATGGTATATTATTACACCTATTGACATATTTGTGGGCCAAGGAGGAAGGCAATTGTCATGGGCCGAAATTTGAAGTCTGTATTGGGGGCCATAAAAGAGCGATATTGTCAAGACCATAAATGATCACAGCTACATGATCACAGCTACAACAACAATTCTTGTTCCGGGTTGGATAGATTAGCAAAGAAGGCTAGGTCTAAAATTTGGATAGAAGTGCTTTCTTTGTAAGAGCAGATTCGGGGTCTGAACTCTTTGGTCGTGGTGTTTCCCTTTCTTGAGTTAATGAAAATTCCTGTTTAAAAAAAATAAATAAAAAAAATCAGTAATGGAGCCGTGCTTTCATTTGATCAAGCAACTTCATCACTGATCTTTGATCTTTGTTGTTAATTCCATCTTCTTCTCCTCCCCCCAAGCTTTTTTTCTATACCACAATCTCCTTTTTTGGAGAAGAAAATCCTGTGTCGCCATTTTTAGGGTTTCAGGAACACCGCCGAAAATCATCTGTTACTGCTTCAGATGGTTTGCACTCGCTCTTCTGCATCCTCAAACAGACATGGAAACACGGACAGAGCTCGTATTCAATTTTATGCAGGTCCGTCTCCGTCTCTGCAGGCTGCACCTCTACCTGCCGCTGCAACTCACAACAATGGCGTTTTCCGTCGGAAAAAGCCGCCTGACAGACCAGCTGCTGGAACTACCTTCAACATTGTATATACTTAACCTTCTGCGATGAAAAATTCCTATGATAGGCCAATTCAATCTTCTGCTAAAGGTGGACGCCATATCTATGTCCGGAAAAGCTCTGTTCCTGGTTTACCACCTTCTTCCACGGGAGGAATTTCAATGCCTTCTCCCGTTGGTGGTGATACAGCCCAGCCTGGTAGGTTTCTTGATTTTCAATCTTCTGCAATCACTGCACTCACTGTTGTTGTCTCTGCTTTCCTGTAACACCTACACGTCTGCAAGTCCAGCCCGCGACGATGACGACAACACCTACAGGCCATGCCCCATGCTGTTAATGTTCATTCTCCGGTGTGTTATCTTCAATCTTATGCAGCTCCCATGTCTGTGTGCCATCCTCAATATTCTGCATCTATCATGGCACCATTTGAAGCTTTGGAAACATCTCACATAGCTGCGACATCAGGCGTCGCAACTACATCCCATGGTTGTGGCGTTATTGCTGATACCAGCACTAGTTGTCCTATTGCAGCAGCATCGCAGGGTGCCAACCACCTTCAAACTGATGCAGCTAAATATGATTGCCCCTTGCAAGGCTTTCATGGTTGTAAGAATGGGGTCGGCGACAGAAGTTACAATCAAGGGTCGTTGATTCAACATTTGGACCATAAGCACTACCCGGATGTCGTAAGAAAAGAATGGTGTCGCCAACTTATCGCTAGCAATTATAGCGTGTTCAAGGCATGGGAGCGCACTTTACGGGAAATGCACATGTGGTTATGCCCTCCTTGTATGCGTCTAGTTGCTTGGAGAAATCCTTGTAAGCGACATAATGGAGATATTACTCTTCGTCCGTGGAATGGGGAGGGGCTCGATTTCTTGGTGCATGGAATCCATTGTCCAGCTCCTACTATTGGGGACAATGTAGGCCTTATTGATGATACTGCAGCTGATACCGCGCTTAGGCTTGATCTTGAGTTGCTGGACAAGGTATTACAGAGCCAAATCACTACGGTTTCCATCATTCCCGCCAAGTGTAAGCTTCACTTTGCCAGATCTTTTAACGATGTCATTCAGAGGGTTGTTCACAGCCCCAGCGACATCTCCCTGTGGATTCAAATGCTTCTTTTTCCTATTTGTACTCTTCGCATTTACTTCCCCCAAAGTAGTGAAGAGGAGATGTCTGGGGACAGGAAAAAACTACAGATTGCAGCGATATATCATGCTTTGAATTGTTGGTCTGAACCTAATGGTTGTGCTACCTTTCTTTACAGAGCTTTAGAGGAGCAGGTTGCTCTACAAGAGTCGAGGCGTGATAACAAAAAGAAAAACCAAGTGAAGACGCAGGAGGATCAAGAGGTTGTTAATGTACGACTTTGTCGTAAGAAGTTGGGTCACGGGTTATACACCGCTGCAATCCGTACTTTGACTTGTAATGGGGTGGCTCCTTCCAACTCAGGGACTTTGCAGGAGTTGCAGGCCAAACATCCGCATGCACCTCCTCCTTTGATTCCAGCAGAACCTATATCGCAATCACCTTTCGTTGCATCTAAGGACTTGGTCTGAATAAGCTGAAAAGCTTCCCCAGAGGGACCTCGTGCGGAAGAGATGGTCTTCGTGGCCAACATTTGCTTGATTCTTTGAGTGGTTCTGCTGCAGCTGTGTCAGATGAGCTCATCAAATCTATTACTGAATTGGTGAATATATGGCTCGCAGGTGGTTGCCCTTCGGTTCTAGGGGAGTTTGTTGCTTCAGCTCCTCTTACTCCCTTGGTCAAGCCCAGAGGTGGCATACGTCCTATTGTTGTAGGCACTATTTAGAGACGTCTAGTTTCTAAAGTTGCTGCTTCACATGTTGGTAAGGGAATGGAGAGCTATCTTAGTGACTATCAGTTTGGTGTCGGGGTTCCCTGTGGCGGAGAGGCAATTCTTCATGCTGTTAACAGGCTTCTTGTTGATTTTTCTAATGCCTTTAATCTTGTCAGCAGATCTGCAATGATTCGAGAGGTTCGGAAACGTTGTCCTTCGATTTCTAGGTAGGTGGAATTTTGCTACGCAAAACCTGCTAAGCTATATTATATGGACAATACTCTTTCGTCTGCTCAAGGAGTACAACAGGGTGATCCTCTCGGTCCTTTGTTATTTGCCTTAACTCTGCATCCTTTGATACATAGAATCGCGGAATTATGCCCTTTGGATCTTCAAGCATGGTATTTAGACGACGGTACCCTAGTCGGTGACACACTGGTGGTGGCCAAAGCCTTGGAAATTATTCAGAAGGAAGGCATTGTTCTGGGGCTGCACCTTAATGTTTCCAAGACAGAACTCTTCTGGCCTTCGGTTGATTGCAGGGGGTTAGTTGAGGGGGTTTTTCCACCTGATATATGCCGCCCTACTGAAGGTGTTAAGCTTTTGGGAGGACCTGCCTGAGCCCCCAATTCTGCAGAAATTTGGCGGTTAACAGGGTTCGTAAGACCACTGAACTGATTGATGCTATTCAGAAGCTTAAAGATCCACAGGGTGAGTTGTTACTGTTGAGGAATTGTTCTGGTGTGTCGAGGTTATACTTTGCTATGCGAACAACCATACCTGAGTACTTAGATAAGGCACAAGAGGCTTTTGATGATCATCTGAAGCGGTTTCTTCGGCAGCTTATCACAGGAGATGGACCGGGCTTTGGTTCGCTGCAACATAGGATGGCTACACTCCCCATCAAGTATGGTGGGCTGGGAGTGTACACTATGGAGGACACTATGCAGTATTGTTATTTGGCTTCGTGCTTTCAGACTAGATCTCAGCAGGAGAACATTCTGAGACATTCTGGTGTGTCTGGTTTGAGTCCCAGTTTTGAGCGTGCCCTTGTCTCCTACAAGCAGGTATGTGGTATTGAGAATTCTTCATTGTGCATTGAGGACATTGCCCCCCATTCTATGAGCTCTTTGGCAATCAAATACTTTGATGCTATGAATAATGATTTACCTAACCAGTTTGTTATGACCAAGCGAGACTCAGCCATGTGGCAGTGTAACAGGATCAAACATGCGCAAGACTACTTGTTGGCCATTCCGATTGAGGGGCTCAATCAAAAACTTGGGTCTCGAGAGCTATCTTGCGATATAGGCTTGGGATCCCTCTCTTCGAGGAAGGAGAGAGTTGCACCAGTTGTAGTAGGGAGATGGATATTTTTGGGGACCATGCCTTGCATTGCTCGAGTGTTATTGGTCTCAAGTATAGACATGACCTGGTTCGTGATACCTTTGCTGATATTTGTTATCGTGCGGGTGTCTCAGCTAGGAAAGAGGTTGATTTGGGGTTCCTCTCGGATACCGGTGTAGCTTTGAGACCTGCAGATGTCTTGGTGTATAACTGGGATAACGGACATGATGTGTGTATGGATATCACAGTTGTTTCACCTTTTACAGGCGTTGGGGTGCGTGCTTTTGTTCAGGCAAGGCAATCGATGATGCTGTCATTCGCAAAAAAGACAAAAATCTAGAGAAATGTACTGCTCAGGGCTTTGGTCTTGGTGTGCTTGCTTTCTCTACCTTGGGGGAGTTGGGTAGTGACACGGTGGAGTTCCTGAAGAGATTGCACAACTTTATGGCTAGCCATGATGGAAACGTTGTAGTTGGGGATTTTCTTTTCCATAGGAAAGGAGTTGTACTTCAAAAAGGGATTGGAGCTCAGCTTGTTGTCAGGCTCCCATCCAATTCTTGTAAGCTTCTTGAGTTAATGACGATTAATAAAAGTTAATTTTCATTTTTTTTAAAAAAAATCTTATTATCGGTGAGAATAAAAGACATAAGCAAGACCTACATCTAAAAGTCTAGTGGTTAAAGAATGAAGTGATAAACCAAAATTAGTGGTTTAACACTGCTTAAAGATCTTCTTTGCAGCTGTTATTTGCCGACTTAAACCATTTTCAACTTGTGCATTGAAATAATGAACTTAAATTTTTTTTTTGAACCAAAAATAATGAACTTAAATGGTCATGATAAAATATTCTTCAAGCTACACACGTACTGTCTCGGGGTCATTAGTTGTTGAATCAGAGTGTTTGAAATTTTAGACTTGAATGAGGTGGTCAATGGTGTTATTACATTACACCAATTTGGCATTTGAGTCATTGAATTTGACATACTTGTAGGCCCAGGAGGAACGGACTTGTCATGGGCCGCAATATTTCTGGTTTGCACTACCATCGTGATATATCCAGCTAAGGCTGTTAGTTGTGGGGTGTCTTATCCGATGTTGAGAATACCCATGTTTGTTCCCCCTCTAAGCATTATCAGATTCCCTGAGTTACCTTTTTCAAAATAGTTATCATCTTTGGCGAAGACAGTTTGGTTGTTCCAATATATTATCAGAACCAGGCCATGATCCTTGTAAGATTTTTTTGGGAGCAACAGAGGTTAATTTTTTTTAATTTGTGATTTGTTTCTGGGTTTGAATATAAATGTTACCCCCTAGATTGTTACTAATCTATTCTATTATATAAAGCCAACACCCCTTAGTGAGGCTGTAATTTTTTTTCCGATTTTACCCCTAAATTTTAGGAATTGAATCCAAAGTCCAAATATCATTTGAGGGTAAAATGGTAATTTAGTATGATTATTTTTGATATTTTGACTTCAGATCATCTATATTATAAGCTCCAATGGTGTTTTTGAGCACGGACGGCATCCGTATTTTGGGGAGACAAAGAGTGGCTCAGATTCGATCTATCAATTTGCCCAAAGAAAATGAACTCACACTCCTCACACACTTGATCACGCGTTACAATTTGGTGGACATTTAAGACTTATTTTCTTAAATGCATAACCATATGCGTTACTTCATTGGTTTCACACTACTCTCGCACTCTAGACGTTTCACCTATTTGTTCTTGGAGTTTCTTTACACAACTATCTATAATCTCAGGTATGGATTCTGCCATTTTTTATGTCATGGGTTTTCCCATATGTGATTTGTATTCCCATTGTTACCCTATGTAGTATCAATATTCTGAAATTTAGGGTTTAGGAGACAGAAACTTCAATTGGAAAAAAAATTGATTTTTGCATAACTCTATTGATCAAACCCATGATCACTTAGATTTGAACTCAACCAAGAGAAGATTATCATTGCACTGAAGATTCAATTCACTTTAGAAAAACAAATGAAAGGCTACAAATGAACGTGGATTCATTGGTCGATGGAAAAAATGTGTCTGAGACCTTCCTAAGGAGATTTTATTTTCTTGGTTTCTGCAGCTTCCGTATTTCAAAGGTATGATCAACGTTTATTATATTTGTGTTGATTTAGGGTTCAGTTTTAGATTTTCAGCAAAACTTGATTAGCAATTTTTTTTTTTTGAATTTCAGAAATCAATGTTGGGGACACTGATAAAATAGGGCCATATAAATGAAATTTGGTTGTAGATATGTCTAGGCTATAGCACACCTATGGTGCTGATCATGGAGCCATGTAATTTAACATCCCACTTACCCATCAAAGCAAGAGGCATTACTTTATGGTGCATGGAGAGTGGAATTAAGGTAAAATTACCTATTCCATTAAACGTTACATCGTTGGACGTGTATGTTGTGTATGATAAACTTACCTTGCCGTTCGTTTGTAATCCAGGAGAAAGCCAAAGCCATGGTTCAGGCTGCATTCGGCATTATCAAGAGACTGACTTTCTGATAATGATGAGATCGTTCGATGTTAAGAAACAGGTGACGCATAGCTTCAGAGTTACTGAATGCGCCGCTACGTCAGCAGTAAATCTATACATTTCCTCGCCCCTTCATACTATTCAAGGAGCTCAATACTTACCCGAATTAAGTAAGTGTCCAAACCCCTAAGGTTGTCTCACAATGTGTTATTTTAAGATATCTATTTAAGGAGGACTGATAGGTGTGGAAAACACCTATTCAAGAGTACCTATTCTATGCACTTTAGTCGACTTAAGCCTCGTACATTGTTTATTTTAATCATTTTCTATTTTGCAGGTAATTTGAGATCATCTTTAATAAAATGAAGCAAAAACGACTCAATTCACAGCCTAGAGTCACATGGAGTTGGTGGTATTTGAATACAAGAAGGATACAAGCACAAGAATGGGG
Source organism: Papaver nudicaule (assembly GCA_023529015.1). Taxonomy (NCBI): domain Eukaryota; kingdom Viridiplantae; phylum Streptophyta; class Magnoliopsida; order Ranunculales; family Papaveraceae; genus Papaver; species Papaver nudicaule. The sequence goes on along the minus strand of JAJJMA010285895.1, from coordinate 4,159 downwards.
AAATCAGACAATTACTGAGGCACCCGGACTAATTTACTCAGGGCAGCCAAATAGCAAGGAGGAGGCAACATCAGTTAAGGGCACCGGGTTATTACCAACTGAAGATAACTGCTAAGGGGTAACCTTCGTCTTAATAAAAGTCAGACACGCAAATGTCTTTCTTTTCTTCAGATCTGGTCGAGGTGAAACATGAGCTGAGCAGAGAGGAATGACGAGGAGAATGAGATGAGCAGAGGAGTGACAGTGCAAAGCGAATCTGGGGGTAGTTTCAGGCAAGTAGAAGGGCTGGAAGTGATGTTGTCTGTCTGCCAGAAATGAGATGGTGTTGCAGCTGATGTTATCAATCGGTGATGAGAAGAGTTGGCTTGAGTTGGTGCTAATATGGAAAACTGAGAAGATGAGGCTGTTGCTGCTTTCGGGAAAGGATGTTGAGACAATTTTGATCAAGAAACACAACTGAAGGTTGATTGTTCTACTGATGGAGTCTCTAGCAGCAGAAGAAGAAATTAGAGATATATTTGAGTTCAGGAGATGATCTTGAAATTTGGGTTGTGTCCAATTTATGCTCTGAATGATTGTCTGGATGAGTGTTTTTGATCTGCTGGTGTATTGAATTGGGATTGCGCGTTGAACTGTCGAGTCTGTGTTACCGACGGAAAAGAAGGAAGAAGATGAAGAGCAGGCGTGCAGTTCGCACGTGTTGAAGAGAAAAGTGGCGTCAGTTTTGTGGAGCCGACAGGTCTGAGGGTAATGGGCTTGGTTGGATACGTCTTGGTCTGGCCCAGTTTCTGGAGTTGGGTCTTGTTTGGCTGGGCTAAGGAGATTTTGGTTTGGATTAGGTCAGGCCTGGTTTCCTAAAACTAGGGTGGCTTTTTGTATAAATAAGGTGGACGTCAGGAGAAGGTTATCAGGCGAGTTTTTGGAGAAAGCTCCTGGCACAGTTCCCGAGGCGGAGGAAAATCTAGGGTTTTGTGCGCGATTTTCGAGGTGGAACCTTGGGAGAAAGATTGGAGCATTGCGGCGACGGGTTTTTATGATTTCTAGCACTTTCATTATGTTTTCTTTTGCTTTCAAGAACAACATGAGTAGCTAAATTTCTTTTATTGGTTGAGGATGTAGTCTTTATATTACAAGACATGTTATTTGCTTAATTATGGAGTTAAACTTATTCATATTTATTATCGATTCTATTCTACTATGTGGTTGAGTGTATGATTGATGTATTACACTAAGATAAAACATCTTTTGATTCAATTTGAGTTAGATTTTGTTATTATCTATTGCTAGAACTAGGTTTGGAGATACGAAATAGTTGAAGAACCTATTCATAAGTAGCACAATATGATTATTGAGGTGGTGATAGCTTCGAGAGTCATATGTAGGATATAACCTTTGTTGAATGAGCCATTCATGGTGGTTCATTGCATTGATTAGCCTATTTCACGAAACTTAGTGCTCTTAGAGAGTTGAACTCGATTACTCATGGTATCGAGTTATTCTCTACGTAGTATTCACACAGATATCACAGTTTTGACTGTGATTTCTTATAAACATGAGTCTGCTTTAAGGGGTTCTTACAGCCGTAAGAATTTCTTGCCACCTGATCAGGTAAGTTTCACACAGATATCACAGTTTGGGCAGAAAGTATGCTTGATTAGTTGTAGTAAAATGAGGTCTGTTTAGTTTTTTAAATTTTAGCTCCATCCATGTTCTGGAGTCACTTTGATCTTTACACTTATACTACATTTTTTTTTTTGGTGTTCTTTTTAGATGAATAGATACTTGACGATTTTCTGTTGAAGTTGACAATTTATATGCTTACTGAGATGTAAACAGAGTGGATTTCCAGTTTATTACATTGACATCAATTTCTCAGATTCATTATAAACATAAATTTCTCCACAGCATATTCTATTGTATTTGATCGTGTTTGCAATTTGCTTTATTTTCATATAAGAGTAGATATGAATATAGGCGAATGTGGAATATGGAGTTCTTCAAGTGGTACTGCCCTACCCATGTCGATACATGCTTTTAGTTAATCTCCGGCACCATATTTCTCAATGAAAAATTTCTACAGTCCTACGCAGAGGTACGATGTAGACTCGCATTCTTGAGTTCTCATAACTACTGAAACTTGCTTTTTAAAATCTATCACGCACGTCGGTTTATTTAGTATTTTTTTTCACTTTCTGAAAACTATAATGAATGTGGAATTTTTGTTATAAAAATTAGCAAGTTACTTAGCATGGTTGTTCTCTATTGTATGGTCCGCATATCATAGAATATCAAAAGGCTTATTACTTCAAAGAATTTGCAACATATAAATGGCATTTGTACAGTGCTGCATGTCTAATGTTTGTGTGCAATGCCTTTTGCAGAACTTGGAAAGAAATTGCTAATCTGCATTATGCTGGACTTTTCATTTACTGTGAAGCCAAATTGTATTTTCTTTATGAAAATTTCCAAGATAGTATTTCTTGTGTAGAGACCTCTGTTGTTACCTAGAATTGGGCTATGACCGAACTGAACAAAAACCTCGAGTCAATGAATAAAGTACAAGAATAGATAAGAAGCTATGTGGGAGAAAAGGGAAGGTAGAAGAAGCAAAGCTTAATCACCTTCAGTACCACAGAATGATAGTGGGTGAAATACTGTGGCTCAGGGTGCAGATTTTGAAGATTTGGAGGGGAAAAAATGATGGTTGAAGGAAGATTTCAAGGCTTTTTTTTTTTTTGATCAAAAATGGCTAAAATTTTATTAAAGATGAAAATTGAATGTTTAAATACACGGCATAAGCCTAGCCCCTGAACATGTTATGAATCCACAGTTATGTTAAATCCATCACCCCTTCCCAGCTAACAACTAAATCTCTGAAAGAGTAATGCTTGAACCAGTCGAAAAGAGAACCCCATTGGAATATCATTCTCTTAACTTCGTTTATAATCATGTCTTTATCCTTCCCCCTTTTCTTTCCCATTACTCTATGATTCCTTTCCTTCCAAAGCACCCAAATTATTGCAAATGGAAGAATAGACCAAACTTTTCTAGATCGATTTCTTCCATTGTGTACAGGCCACTCTTTTAGTTGCTCCTGTACAGAAGTTTTATGAGTCCAACTACTCATCATACTTTTTGTGAAATAATCCCATACCTGCTTGGAGATAATACAGTGTAAGAGGATATGATTTACTACTTCTTCTTGAGAGTTACACAAGCAGCAGTTAGTTTCTTCAATGTCGCAGCCCCTCCGGTTCAAGTTGTCGACAGTGGGTATCGCATTGTGAACTACCAACCACGCAAACAGCTGAACCTTCCTGGGAACAAATTTCTTCCATACATACATACAATCATACGAAGCTATGTTGTTATTATGATCACAAAGCCAATTGTATCCATCTTTCACTGCGTATTTAGTACTTGCAGTTGCGCTGAAAGATAGCGAGTCCAGTTCATTAGAAATTGAAGGGGTATTACCCAAAATGTTGAGGAGATCGTTCAGCTCATTGATGACTTGATATGAAGGATGCCCTCTAAGTTGAATTCTCCATCTACCTTGATGTATTAGATCTGCAACTTTAGCATTCTTGTTTGTAGCAGACTTGAAAGCCTTCTTATGAGTTTGGCAAAAAGGGACTGCACCCTTCCATTTGTCGGTCCAAAACCTTACATTCATACCACAATTAATTTGAGAGTATGACATTGCTTGTATGAATATCTTCTCCTTTTGAATGCCCCTCCAAAAACCTCTACCGTATGTTTCTTTGTATTCATTAGGCCAGATATCATCCACATCTGAGTTGGTTTTTAACTGCACTACCCTCCTCCAAAGTGCTTCCTTCTCATTGTGGTATCTCCCATTCCATTTGCCTAGTAGTGCTTTATTAGAAAATCTCAGATTTCTGATTGCAACACCACCAGCTTTCCTTGGTCTGCTCATCTTGTCCCAAGAAGCCCAACATATTTTTTTCCTTCCATCATTCCTGCCCCATAAAAAATTCCTCATAATTGAGATAAGTTTGGCTTCTACTGTAGACGGCATTTGCATCAGAGACATGAAATAGATGGGGAGGCTGATAAGAGCACTATTGATAAGTTCAATTCTTGCAGCTTTTGGAAGAAATCTGGTTTTCCACTTTGCGAGTTTTTTGTTGAATCT
>JAJJMA010285891.1:0-15998 GCA_023529015.1 Papaver nudicaule | reverse complement strand
AATGTAACTCTGATAACCAAAAAAAAAAAAAAAAAGGACAAAAAAAAAAGGTTATCACTTCACTTGTTAGGCCGGTTCCAATGGAACCTAGTATATGTACCTCTTTGCAATCCTAAGTGGACTAGCAAAGCTAAAATGGGGCAGTGGGTATCGATGGAAATTCCATCGACAGATGGAGAAAGCATCGTCGATGGAAATTCCATCGACGTCGATACTATTTCCATCGAGGAGATTAGGGTCATCCAACGGCCTATATTTCACGCCCCAATCCAACGTCGATGGTTTAACTTAGTTCGATATTTCTCTAATTTGCTCGCTCTCGATTTCAACTGTCAAATAAAAAACCTAATTTAAAATTCTTGTTCTGGTGTTGGATGTGTATCATCATCAATCATCATCGGCAATTGCGTTACCATCATCGGATGGTCTTTTGCAAAAGGGCTTGGCACACCCTCTCGTTCTTTGACCAAACCCACTGTAAATCCGAAAGGTGGACTAGAAGTCCAAAACTTCTAAATCTAAAAATGTCCGGCTGCGCCTCCGAGAGATGGAACTGGAGAGGTAGAGATTTCCATCTCTCGGAGGCGCAGCCGGACATTTTTAGATTTAGAAGTTTTGGACTTCTAGTCCACCTTTCGGATTTACAGTGGGTTTGGTCAAAGACCTAGGGGTTTCAAGAGGGAGACTTTACTTCGACTTGTGATAGTGATTTGACGGTTTTAGCCCTAGTTTTAGGATGTATAAGGCCAATTTCTATGAGAATCGACGCCATTTTCCAGGACCCCCTATGTTCTGGTGCTGAAAATATGCTGGGAATTTTTACAGCATCATATTTTTTAGATATTCAACACCAGAAATACGATGAATGTGTTGGAATATTTCCAACACCAGAACATAGGGGGTCTTGGGGGGCGTAGCCCCTAGGCTGTGGTCGACCTGGTGGAGGTCTAGGGGGCAACGCCCCCGAAGAATTTTTAATTAGGTTTTTTATTTGACAGTTGAAATCGAGAGCGAGCAAATTAGAGAAATATCGAACTAAGTTGTGAGTGAATGAAGTGAAGACCAAGTTTGAGTTTATATAGGATTGGGGCGTGAAATATAGGCCGTTGGATGACCCTAATCATATCGATGGAAATAGGATCGTCGATAGAATTTCTATCGACCTCGACACTTTTTGTATCTGTCGATGGAATTTCCATCGACGATACTATTTCCATCTGACGTTGCAAAGTTGCAAATTTGCAACTTTGCAACGTCAAAACCCTTGTTTGCTAGGTCCATAGCCGGCCAAAATAGCCAAAATTTGTGTTATAAGTGTCCCATAGGAACTAGGAAGGGGCCTTAGTTTTCTTAATGTAACTTTGAAAATTTTCAAAAAAAAATAACAAAAAAAAAAGTGGATGTGGTAGATAGCTTCATGAAACCTCATTTTTTATTCTTGTTTCTTGTTGAATTCGACTTCTTCGAACTTTCATTATCAACACTAATCACATACTTAGACATGTTCACCATCACTAATTATCTACATAATTTTTATTTGTACATATACATTCTCGATTGGCTGAGACGCTTAGTTTATGTGGATAATTTTTATCCCAATTTCTATGTTATCTGCATTTCTTAATTTTTATTTTTATATACTGTCGACATTTCATTGCTTCCATTTAGTAGAGTAATACTCCCTCTGTCCCACATAAATTGAGTTAGTTGGTTTTTCATTTTAGTCTATTTTTAGAGCACTCCGAGATATTGAAGAGTCCCGAAATAACAGTTAGAGCCGAAGACAAGGTTCCGAGGATAGCGAAACTACCTCGAAGACGTTTCGAAGGCCACCGACCTACTCGACAAAATCTGACACCTCCACGATTGTGTAATTTGTTTTATTAGCCACTTTCGACTCGGTCTATAAAAGGCGAGCTCGGTTTCCATTGTAGGGGTTGGAATTTTTGTGAAGCCTTTAGGCGTGTGAGTGAGATTAAGTTAGTATCTCCTCAGGTCTCTAAGCACAATTTCCATGTAGCATGTAGCTAGAGAAATACTAGTTTTAATAATACTTAGATCTTCATCTTGTTTATTCATATACGAATCTACCTCGATACTGTTTATATGATCCTCGGAATCTCTTTAATTACAAGTAGTGCACCTTAAATCATCGTTTGTATGTATGTATTTTATGGCTGTTTGGTGTAAAGTCTCTACGCAGATTTTATACCAACACAAAACCACAATCCAACAGAAAACCGTTGGACCTCTTCCAGTTTGAACACCGCACAGTAATAAGCCATTACAAACACTAGTCTACTATCAGACTTCGGACTGGGATGTAGTTGAGACCAAATCAAGTTGTTTGTGCATAAAACTATCCTAGTCTTAAGAAATGTTTGTGCATAAAACTATCCTAGTCTTACGTCACTAACTTACAAGATATATATAGTATCGAGCCCTTGGATCTACTTAATATAAAAGAGTAACATCCATTAAGACACATAAATAACTAAGAACACTAAATTGCTTCTTTTAAAGCTATAATTGATCATTCATATGAAGGTGGTAATCATAATACAATATACAAGTTTTAGTCTTAAATGACTTTGAGTAAGGTTACAAGATAATGTTGATGATAATTCTCACTGAGCTCACTACTTAGTTCTTCTCTCTCCAATTCTTGCACCTAAAAGTCCATCCTCTGCTCATTCCACTGAGCTAAGTATTTATAGGAGTCCTAAGGCGGTTCCCAGATATCTGCGTTCACACCTGGTGGGGTCCTCACACCTCCTTTAGTAGTGCGGTTCTCTTCTCTTAGTCTGCGGCCTCTCGCTTACTTACAACTGAAGTCTTCTTCTGTGTGCGGCTTTCTCTTGTTTCCATCGCTGAGAACTTGACACGCGTCCCTTGACTTCTGACTTGTTCTGACCGCGCATTGAATGAAAGTGGTTGGATGTTTCCCACGCCTCATAGCTGTCTCTCGAGGTGTTTGTCCCATCAGCTCTGTCGTGGTTGGTTCTCAGCCCTTCATCTGGATTCTCTCCATAGATGGATATGGTTTTCAATAGATCTCAGCCTTTCATCAGATCCTTACTCGAGATGAGTAGTAGGAACTTTGGATCTCTCTCAGTGCTTCGCTCTCACCTGGCTTATCCTACTTCCACTTCTCAGATGCTTACACGTGGGCGATGGGTACTTTGTACCAACACAAGTTTCAAAGAGATTCAGTTACTGTCGCACTCCTTACGTCTCTTGGATCTCGCAATACCCTACGCACTTGATTCCCTTAGCTTACGTCCTTTACAGGCCTAGGAGTTGCTTTAGCCGCTGCTAAAGGCTTTAGTACTCGATATTTCCTCCAACAGAGAATACTTGAAAAGTTACTTCCTTTAGATGATCAAGGTTATATGGAAATCTATTTACGAATTAGGGATGGCACGTAAACCTAAGTAAACGATGCCTAACTCGTCCCCCCCTCAAAATTAAAGAACTAGGATTAATTATCACACTAATGGAACTACTAGGACTTAGAACACCGAGTGCAGCTGTACGTAGCTTTTATCAACCTTGTAGTTGTTTGACTATTCTTGAATGGCCTTATTGCAGAAGTGAAAGACCTTAGAATAACAAGAACGAGAACAACCAACCAAGGTTACAGGACCTGAGAAATATCACGAAGGAAATATCCACCTGTCAAGTGAAGTCTTTCAATAGTCGTAGGCCAAATCCACGAAGGAAATTCCCTATAGAGGATGCTTCCTTACAACAAGGTTCACGCCAAAACGTAAAAGGTTTTCGTAGAATCCACGGTGTTTATGCGACGTCTGTTGTATTCGTTCTAGAAGTCCTCTATTTATATCATTCAATAAGGCTAGGCCGCTTAGGAATAAAGCAGCGATTGCTTGAGATGCAAGCAAGCTCGTGAACCGTGTATGGGACTGTTACTTGACTTACACTTCAAATAAAGCAAAATTTTGTATGGATAACGATTTGGGAAAAAATAATTCAAAAAGAGATCTGAATGGACTATCACCGAAGTCCTCCAGTTCTACTCATCAAGTAAGTCTAGTGGAGGATATCACTTTCAACTCATTTTCTCAAAGTCCAAATTCTACGGTTGAATATCCAATTTATAACTCCAGTCGAACACATCCCAAAGCTAATTAGGATTGTTTGTCTCAGTCTTGCAACTCGTCTGGTTCTTAGTTTTAAGATAAAGCCATTGATGAGTCTCCAATCTTTGTTACATAAAAACTAAACTCCAAAATTTGGTTGATTTTCATATCTCTCTTAATAAAATATTGGCATTTATTTTGGATTAACTCGTATCCAGGGATATATGTAAAGATATTCTATTGCAGCGTAAGAAATCTGAGGGAGAGCTGAAACAAGTTTGCAGACACTATGGTAAGCATATTGTTGGTAAAGCAATTTCAAGCTTTTGAAGTTGGGTTCGAAAGCGTTCGCGCAATTGCACTTTATGCAAGTGTAGTAGGAAATTTATAAGTTTGACTTTAATTTTCCGCTAAACTAGTTTAAGATATTTTGTATTGTCTCTCAATGTGGATACCTTAGGTAGCTATACTGTTTTCTAATTTGCTTTGCTCTTTTCGCGTAACAAAAAAGAGAAGGTATAACTCCACAAGAAGAGGTGCACACGTTGTAGCAATCTTGGTCAAATTGGGCAGTTCTATACAAATTTTCTATGCAACAAGTTTTCATTTTTTTCCCCCTTTTTTGATAAGAAAGAAGTGAATCCAAATCCTTAAACCTTAACAATTGGGAGTATTCAAAAGAGGTTTGGCAATATTTTATTAGTTCTTTTCATACAACTTTGGACATTCTTGTGACAATGTTTGAGTTATTTGAAGGTTGGGAGGGTAATAGTTCTTCAAGGAAGAGTTAAGGAAGTTTGGGATAGACTCATCTATGTTGTTATTTGGCATTTGTGGAATGAGAGCAATGTTAGATCTTTTTGGGGTAGGGCAAGATTGAGGATGAGATTTGTTTGTTGATCAAATAAATTATCTTGTTGTGTTGTTTTGAGAAGAATACTTTTAAGGAAATTCTCGTAACTCAAGTTCTTTTCAATTATGATACAATTTTACACATGCACTGGGGTGTGAATCGTTTCCAGGCATTGTACAGTTTTTGTTCCTCTTTTAATATAACTTTCTTAATTAAAAAAATAAATAATACAATAGCCAGTCCAGATCAGTTCTTGTGTTAAGATCACTGATCAAAATGACTTGATCTTCAATTGTCCATCTAGTGTTGATGATAGTTTGGTTACAAATGGTTGAAATGTTTGCAGCTGGGAGATTATGAAATTTGCTTACATGATTAAAAGCATTGCCTTAAAATTAACCAGTTTTTGGTTTGAGTTTCCAAAATCAGAACTGTTTTTTTTAATTTATCTTCTTTGGTTTTACTGTTTTATCTTACATTCGAATAAACAACAGAAGTGAGGTTCTGAATCACTCTGAAATTAAATGTTGTGCCCACCCAATTCTGTCTTCCATTGAAAAGCTGCTTCAGGATCCCTCATTCTTCTGCTCTGACTTCTCTACAGTAACATGCATCATCCACCAAAGTTAGAACCACTGCATAATCATAATGATCAGGAAGCATGGAAAACGCTATGTTTATTCTGGTATCATAGAGCCAGGATAACTAAGATTGTTACTCTTAGTTATCTTTAGTTTAATGTCCTGCATTGGATCAGGGTTTGGAAATTTATGATTTTTCTTTGGCTTTCCATACGTGCCAAGATATAATGCTGCAGTGTAGAGTTCAGCCTCCCTTCATGTAATGGTACGTTTGGATGCAGGAATTTAGAGATGGGATTCATGGGACCAAGGGATTTGGTAGAATTATAAAGTAGAATCTACTGGATAATCCAGGATTCTAATCTTTGCTTAAGCGGAGGTCCTTTATGAGGACCCGTTTAACTAATGGTCCAGAAACTTAAGAAAAGAAGCGACAAACGTCTATAGAGTTTTAATTCACCTTTTAAATCCCGAATATACCCTCTTCTTTTCAATTATATATCATTTTCTCTTCGGTTGTTTTCATCACTCAAATCCAATACCACGAGTTGCTGATGAGATGATTTTTTCTTCTTCTAGGGTACCAACCGCCATTAAATTCGATTCTCTCTTTTTAGGTTATCTAAGATTTTAATTTCATTGAATTGTTATTAGTTGATTTGTATTTTTAGAATTAGAAATGAATTATTTTTATGAATTAAAAAAAGAGATGGTGGAAAATGAAGAAAATGAAAAACATAAGTATGAAAGTATTTCCATAAGAACAACAGTTACCATTAACGATGATTAGGAGAAACAAGTGATGATGAAGAAGGAGGAGAAGAAGAAGAAAATTTGAGAATGAATTTTTTAAGAAAAAGATATAGTACATATCAATATACTGAGTTAAGTACGTATCTATATATACTGAGTTCGGTACATATTGATAAGAATGAGAAGAAGAAGAAGATACGAGCATGGGTTAATGAAGAAGGAGATATAGTACATATCAATATGTAATGAGTTCAGTACATATCAGTATGTACCGGGTCCAGTACATATTGATATGTATTGTTAGTATCTGACTTGTGAATTCTTCAACATTATTCTGTTTTCACTCAGTACATATCGGTATGTACTATTAGTACCCGACTTAGGAATTCTGTATAATTCTTCTTGTTTTTTCACTTAATATGTATTGCGTTAGAAATTTTTCTGTATTTTGCTTCTTTTTCACTCAGTACATATCAACATGTACCGAAATCAATATGTAATCAGTTCAGTACATATCAATATGTACTGTTATTACCCGACTTGGAATTTTTATCTGATATTTTTTGTTTTCACTCAGTACATATCAAAATGTATTGAGTCCACTACATATCGGTATGTACTGTTAGTACCCGACTTGGGAATTCTTATAATTCTTCTCGTTTTCACTTAGTACATATTGATATGTACTGATTTGGAAATTCTTCTACATGCTTCTTCTTTTTCACCCAGTACATATCAATATATTCCGAAGCCAGTACATATTAATATGTACTGTTATTACCTTACTTGGGATTTTTTTTCCCTTCATGTTATTAGTGTTATTGATATGGACTGAGTTGAGTGCATATCGATATGTACTGTAATACTTGATTTGGGAATTCTTCTAATTATTTATTGCTTGGATCTTTGGTTTTTCAATGGATATTTGTTATATGTACTGATTAATAAGGGAATTTTTGATGATTTTTTCATTGTAGATCTAGGTTTTGATGATATCTTCATTGTAGATCTAGGTTTTGATGATATCTTTATTATAAACCTAGGGTTTTTAATTGATTTTTATGATGCTCAAGCAGGATTTCTCGTGATGGTGATTGAACCCAGGAATAAAGAATATGACAGAGTGAGAGGAGGAAGAAGAAGAAAGAGAGAGATCATTTTTTTCCATGTGGTTTTCCTGTCTCAAACTGTGTATATCATGGGGGGTTGAAGAAGGTGTAATGGGAGATAGGGTCGCATGTGTAATGATAGGGTTAAGAAAGTCATTTTTTTAATAGAAAGGATTTTTATATTGATGAAAAGAGGAAAAATATTTACACTGTACAGTTTGATCAAAAAGATCAGAGAACCCAAATGAGAGAACACACATGTGAAATTACAGATTTATTATGGTCTCCCAGTGAAGAATGATTTGGCTCAACGAGTATCCGTCAAATATCTTGTCTTGCGAACACCATAAGTGAATGTTTTGCTTGACTGCAATGACTAAGGCTTCCTTGTTCTTAGCCTTTGCCCCATGTCTTCTCGCATTCCTCTTCTTCCAGATCTCCCAAAGAATTGCGTATGGAAGAGTTTTCCAAATCAGTTGATTCTTCCTTTTGAGTTTTGCTATTTTCCATTGTCTTAAAGTATCTTCAAAGTTCCTTGCCAATACCCATTTCACTGACCAGGAATTGAGAAAGTAGAACCACAGATGAGACGCCCACTTGCAATGCACAAATAATTGGGAAGAAGATTCCTCCTCTTTAGAACACATTGGGCAGAGAATAGAGGGTGGAATTTCATTACTCTACGTTGTAGCATTAGTCTGGTAGGCACCGAATGGTGCATTTCTGCCCAAACTAAAAATGAAACTTTGGGTGGAATGTTCTTGTTTCCCAGCAAATGGTAGAAGTTGCAATTCTCTCCATTTTGTAGCATTGAATCGTACACCTTCTTCGCTGTAAAGTCGCCAGAAAGCCTATCCATCTTCTCACTGTCCAGATGCATGTTCCTAATATCATATTTTAGTTCCAGGAGGTCAATACTTTCCGCTGCATCTAGCCGTCTTTTAAACTTGAAACCCCCATTACTGCCCATCACATCATTCACTGAACACAATTTTTGCAAACTTAGCTTGTAGAGTCTTTTGTATTTTTGAGCTAAAGTCCTTTTCTCAATCCACCAGTCGTTCCAAAAGCTTATTTGCTTTCCATTTCCAACCTGCAGCTCCACACAATTGAAAAGAATATTCCTTGTGTTCTCAATGTCGTGCCAAAAGCTAAAGCCAATTTTCTCATCCATTACCGAAGGTTGTAGGTGCTCAGTTTGTGAGTTAGTTTTCTCGCATATTATGATTCTCCAAAGAACAGTCGTCTCATGTGCGTACCTCCAAAGCCATTTTGAGAGCAAACTTTTTTTGATTTCCCGAAATTGTCTAATCCCAAGTCCACCTTTCTTCTTCGGCAAGCAAACTTTCTCCCAACCAACCCAAGACATTTTCTTTGAATCATCATCTCCTCTCCACATAAATCTTTTCACTATACTCTCCATCTTTTTCTCAACAGTAGAAGGTATATGAATAAGCGAAAGAAAATAGATTGACAAACTTAAGAAAGTCATTTTCGCTGGTTTTGGATCTCCGATTAAAGTCTAATTACATAAGGACCTCCGGTTACATGGATTCCGGCTTTCAGCAAAGCTCCCAATTATAAATTCCTTGGGCCGTTTGTTGCCACAATCCCTTTGTATTCATGTTTCCCTTGGGAATCACTTTCCCAGCAAATCCCTCAAATCGAGTAGCACCCCCCCCTAAATTTAAACCAATCGATTGTTAATCCATTCATGACAAGAAATAACTTTTTTTTTTCCGCATAACTTTTTTTTTTTAAATCGAAATAACATTTATTCATCTTGGAAAGGAAGAGAATTACAAGAGTCAGATGGAGCCTAGAAACAAGCTGGGTCCAATCCCTTTTTGAATGACAACCCCTGTCTTATGGAAAAAAAATCCCCCACTACAACATTCGCATCATGGCTAGCCATATAATTGCGCAATCTTTTCAGAAACTCCACAATATCACTACTCAACTCCCCCTAAGTGGTAAAAGCTAACACACCCAAACCAAAACCATGAGCAGTACACTTCCCTAAATATTTGTTTCTTTTACGAGCGATAGCATTCTCAATAGCTTGACCTGGAATAAAAGTGCGCACCCACCTCCTGTAAAAGGAGAGACACCAGTGATATCCATACACATATCATGTCCATTATCCCAGTTATACACAAGAATATCTGCTGGTCTCAGAGCCAAACCACTGTCAGAGAGGAATTACAAATCCATCTCCTTTCTAGCTAGAACACCTGTCCGATAACAAACGTCAACAAAAGTATCGCGCGCACCAGGTCGTGTCTAAACTTGAGACCAACCTCATGCATACAATGCAAGGCATGTCCCTAAAAACATCCATCTCTTTACCGTACCTAGAATATATCTCACCTTCTTCGAAAAGAGGGATTCCATCTCTTTACCATACCTAGAATATACAATGCAAGCCATAATTGTTGATAGGCAATTGGTTATATGCAGCTAAATTCAAACTTCATGGTAGTTCCCGGTCCACTCTTGTGATACTACTTCAAAATCCCTCACATGGCATGTCTACAATTCTCATAAAGTTCAATCCATTCCTCAGATATTTCTTTCATTTCTTTTCCTAAGTTGGTACTTTGTCCATTGATTTAAAGCATTTTTGCGATCCACTTTGCAATATCTGCTGAAATATATTAGACATGAGCGTTGAAAATACACAATTTTCTTAAAATTTCAGACACCATCACATGTCCATTTTTCTACCATTCAAAGGAACTAAACGCAAAGAAGAATCCTTGATACATAATTGCAATTGCAAAAATAGTAACTCTTCTTTGTACAATCTAGTTGATCAATGCAAGAAAAAACAAGCAGATCAACTGAAGAAGAAGAGAAAAGATCATCTCCTTTTACATAACGATCTACAATGATAATAATAAGCTGAACAACTAAATACTACAATCTCTCTGCAAATGTCAAAAACCCATTGCAGTAGAGACAACTTGAAACTAAATTACAAGAAAAATAATCATGAAAGGATGGCTTCCCAATCAAAATCCCATGATGCATACTTTTTCAAATTGAAATTCTCTGACTCGTTCCATATAGGTCGCTGATGTGCAAAATCAGGGAATTTAATATCAGATTCAGGTGATGATGGTGATAAAGAACTTGCAGATTCATCACTCTCCAAAAATATTGGTGATGATAATGAAGTCTCTTCCACTTTACAGTAACCCTGATTCTGAGACCCTGATACTTGACGATTGTCAACAACCATATGTGGTTTCGAAGAACCCTCCTCAGTATGGTTCTTAGAGGGAGGTTTCTTCTTGTCCAGATTCTTCTTCTTCTTCTTCCCCTGTTTCTTTTGCTCAGCTAAGCTTTCACAAATAGCTTGAAGCTTCAAATCAACAAGAGAATTAAGAGGTTTTTTGTCCTCGAGAGAATGGCGAAGATGAGGGAAATTAAGTCTAGCAAATTCGCCTCTCAATTTATAAGCAGCACTATCATAAGCTAAAGCTGCTTCTTCAGCAGTATCAAAAGTACCAAGCCATAACCTAGTTCTATTCTTAGGTAAACGGATTTCTGCAACCCATTTTCCCCAATGCCTTTGTCTTACCCCTCTATAAAGCTTTGTAGGTTTTGCTAAACCTATTTGTTGTTGCTTCATTGGGATTGATTTTGGACTCAAGTAACTTAGGGTAGTTTTCTGTGGTTGGTATTGTTGGGTCCATTCTTGTTGATATTGATTCTGAATTGAATCAATTCCAGAGTTAGAAAGACCCATGAATTGATGCTGCTGTTGTTGCTGAAGTTGAATTTGTGCTTGAATCTGTTGGATTTGAAACTGGGTAAGTTGGTTTAAACCTAATAAACCAGATTGTTCATCATGACCAAAAAGATTTGGACTAGACCCTCCTGGATAAAACATCTGGGGTGTATTTGATGTTGAACAAAAATCTGGGGTGTAAAAATCAGACTGAGAAGAAGATGAGAAAGGGGAGAAAGAATTAGAAGGAGTAGGAGAGGTAGAAAAAGAAAAAGGATTAGGGGTTGAAGTAAAGGAAGAAGAAGAAAATGGAGTTGGGGGGTTTGGAGAAGATGATGAAGCACCTTTGATAAAAGGTTCCAGTGCTTTCATTAACTCACCTCCTCCTGTAAATAAATCTGAAAAATCATTACTACTACTTCTATTGCAACTACTGTAGATATCTAATGCTGTTGCTGCCATAATATTATGATAAAAAAGAAATTTTTTAAAGAAAATGTGAAAAAAAATGTAACCTGGTTCTTAACAAAATTAAAGAACTGCAGGTTATAGTTTTACAGATAAAAGAAAACTGATTACAAAATGAAAAGGTTGAAAGTATTAATTTTTTATACTAATGATTCTAAGAACAACTTCAGAGATACAAAAAGAAACCTCTGCAAGTTGATTTACCAAAGCTTAGAACAAAATGAAAATTATGTAACTTTTGATTTAAAAAAAAAAAAAAAAAACTGAATCTCTATTCTGATAACCACCTGAAATTTCTGAAGAAACCCATTATACAAGTTTGATTTTTCTTTTTCCTAAAGTTGAAATTTTGAAAAGAAAAAACAAAAACAAAACCAGAATCAAGTTTTCATAGAAACAACAGATGAAATTACAGAACGGGATACAGAGAAGCGGGATTGTTAGAAAAGGGGGGGAAGCAAAATGAAGAAAATCACTCAGGATTTCCTCACAATCGCTCTTTTTCTGAACACTCAAACTCACATTCACTCTGTTTTGAAACGCTGGTTTAGAACTTCTTTATATACACAGCAACAGAATAAGGGCATAGAGTCGTTTAATAATTTAATTAAGACTTATCAAAAAAATTAAGATGTTAATTAATTACGTAATTAATTGAGAGTAATTTCTTTAGAATATCTCACTCTTCATTTAAGTCAACCTTTATCGTTACGTACTAAAACCATTAAAATTATTGAAGAGATTGTTAATTTTAATACAACCAGTTGTAATGTTGCATACACTGCAACGGTACCTTAATTCAGAAAGTCAAATGGTTGAGTGGTGTGAGATTTATTGTTTAGTGAGTTTTACATAACCAAGATTGGATTTAATGGTCAAGATTGAATACAGGTTGGATTATATTGAGTTTAATGTGATTAAGTTTGATAAATTAATCAAGTTTTGATTTCGATGGAGATTTTCCGTCGTGCTATCACATCTCAAGCTCACATGCTTCTTGAAGTCGCAACTAATTTCAACTTTTAAGCTGTTTCATTAATTTAACAAGCAAGACAAAGTATTCAAATCACGTGGCGTAAGAAACAACTCTGGTACACCATGCATGTGATAACTCTGAAGCTTTTTGATTAAAGTTTATCGGTGAGATTGTGGCTTTCAAAGAAATGTTACCATATAAATCCACGAATTTGCCCAAAATCACCTGGTTAATTAATGAACGCAAGAATCTTCAAATTGAACGCAAGAAACTAGATGAGTGAGGACAAAGTTCGTCTATTGTGGCGCAGTGGAGTGGAGTAGCCTTAGATTTCACGGAAGGTCGAGAAACACTAAGATCTTTTTGTCTTTATTACAACGCCAAAGCGCAAGTTGTTCGTTCGCTTTAATCATAGTCTAGCTGGTGTTAACTTTTCTCGAGTCCATGCTAAGTTGCATGTTGTTCTATTTTATTATGTTGGAGCTGGAGTGACAGATTTTGAAACTTTTCAAAGAGTCACGTCGGGTGGGGGGTATTGGTATTACTAGTTGAATCTATCGGCTAAAAATGGGATGTAGGATAGTTAAGTTGTAATTGAGAAGAAGAGAGGAACTTGGACTGGAGTAATAAAGAGTTCAGCATGTAGTAGTGGTGTTAGTCAAAAGTTGCGGTTGAGTGTGGGATCCACCTCTGTTGCTTTGTTCAATAACTGCTAACTGTGACATCCGAAAGGTTTGTTGTTATCTCAAGTTATCAACTCTTATCTCAAATCAATGTGATGTATGAAACGAGGGGCAAGAATGCTCGCAAACTGCATCCCAGATTTAAACTAAAATTTCAATAGAAATATAACAAACCCAGATAGATGTTATGATGCATTTTTGAAGTTGTTGGTAACATGTTCCACGTGTTATTCCTTAACTTGGTGGGACTCTCTCCGACCATTTCAGAAAAAATTTGACCCAAAGTTGCTTCAATAAAAGGGCGTTCCTCTTTGTACCCCCTAAAAATACTAATGGTACCCCCTAACGGCAGTTATGGTAGTTTTATCCATGTACCCCCACTACTTATCTTCTTACCCCCATCCAACTTCCACCGTCCGACATAACACAAACCAAATATTCTGTGCTTTTAGATCTTCAGAAGAAGAAGAAGAAGAAAAAAAAAAAATCTCAGATTCGAAAACAGCACACGGAAAGAAAACCTATTTTTTCAACCTCAGATTTTACAGAATAAAAAAAACGAAAAAAACCCCTATTTTTTCAATTTAAAAGAGGGAAAACGAAACTCAAGATCGATTATTTGTTCAATCTCCGTCAGCTAGAGGAATTCGCCAAAGGTCTGTATCAAAATCCATATTTAAACTCATTGTAATGAGTGATTTCTGGTTTTTATTGTTTAATTTAAAAAACCCTTTTCTGAATGATATCCTCTCCTGCCATGATTGAATTCTAGTTTATGAGTTTTAATTCTTAGTTTGTACACAAATTTCTAATTGTTGTTTGAGAACTCTGTTATGAGCATGCCGTCCATGGTTTTTTTGACGGTAATATCAAATCATTCTCTGTGAGCTTTAGTTTAGGTTTGTGATAGACTTTCATGTTCTTTTCTATGTTATCTTCCTAATAAGTATTAGCAACTTCTGATTTATCCTGCTAAATCTCTAAATTGATACAAGGTGAACTGAATTTTGAATTGCAGATACTTTTGTTTTACAATGGCTTTAAGGAAACCAAGTTTGAATGCTTTGTTTGATGTTGATGGTACACTTACAGCTCCAAGAAAGGTATGCATTACATATTGTGTATATATAGATTTGGAATTTATTCTAGTATAGTCCCCATTGCTACTATTCAATTATCGGTTGCAAGTTCTGTTGTTTTTCGTACCCATCCCTTTAAAGGTTCGACTGTATGAACTTTAACCTCATATTCTCATTATCCTTCGAATATCGTTGCAAGTTCTGTTGTTTTTGTATTCATGTCATCTCTGCCTACGATTATGGTCTTGACTCTTGACTGTTATTGTGCACTCCATGGACCTCAAGCTTGTGTTGCTGTTGGTGTTGCCTGCAGACTACAGGTTATGTTTCTGTATCATATGAGATGTTGGGTTCTCATTTCAATTAGTTTTTTTCTTTCATTTCAAAATTTTGATTACCTTTATTATGTCATTATGTTGCACATTTTATTTAAGGTTTAGATTCATTGTCGAATTTAGATTCACAAATTTGATAATGGCACATGTTATCTCCATTGCTACTATTCTTTCTTGTAATCTTGAACTCTACTGTCTGTTACCTTATAAGAATGCACTTGGCACTTAAATCTATAACCTGGCATTGTTTATGACCTTAAAAGAACACTCTACTGTTGTATTCCGGGTACTTTTATCTTTGTTGCAGTTACTTGTAGTTTTTTCTGTATGTAAGGTAGGGGTCGACTATACTAGTAAATCATTGCTACTGGTCTTACTCTGGCTGATTTTCTACTCTTGTTTTTCTAGTTGTACTTCTAGGATCATTAAAGTTCTGCTACAAATAGAATTATTGTTGCAAAATACCATGCTTCATTGGTCATCTATTGAGAGTGGTATCTACACTGGAACCAGGAATTTTTTTTGGTCTAAACCCAGACAATTTTGTGAAGTTTATGGTATTTGTGGAGCTTTTGTTAACTACAACCAGGATACTTTGAAATGTGACTGTTTGCAGTGTTTCACAGGGATCTCATGTAGATTGAAACTTCAGGATTCGACTGGTGGGTGTGTTAAGAACAGATCTTTGCAATGTGTGAGTAAAAATGTCTTTTTAAGCATGTCAACCTCGAAATTGGCAGAGAATCCCCAGTCTCATCAAGCTAATAGCGCTGAAGATTGCAAATTAGCTTGCGAAAGTACATGTTCAAGAGAGAATCTATTGAGGCTGTCTTCAAGGGGGTGTTATCTGACTCTACTGTCATAGCTGTGAAGAAACTTGAAGGTCTCAGTCAAAGAGAGATCCTGTAATGAATGTGCTGACATAATGTGTAGGTTTGGCTAGCCTATTTCGGCCACAAATTTATATGCAACATTTTAAAGAGAATTATTAGATGAATAAAAAGAGTTCTCAATTCTCTGTCTGTTTTTAGTCCCTTCCTGTAAAGCTGATTGTATGTATACTTCCGAATTCTTTGCTGGAACGAAACAAGAAACAAGAATTGCCAGGAAAACTGAATGACTATAAAAAACTGAGCAGCAGTACAGTTTGAGAATCCAGAATGAATATAAAAACTGAGCAACAGTACATTTTGAGCAACAGTACAAGTTCTTCTAAACCTTCCATACGTGATTCTAACGATTCCATAATTTCTTTCTAGGGTTTTTTTGTGTTCTTCACATACATTGTTCTTTCAGAAGAAACTGTTCTATATTTTTGGAAGGGA
>JAJJMA010285877.1:0-19148 GCA_023529015.1 Papaver nudicaule | reverse complement strand
TCATACCCAGTAACACAATTTCCAACCCCTTAATTCATTTAAAACCTTCACAACATCAAATTCAGCTTAACTAACATAAAACCTAATATTCAACACTTACATTTCAGCCCCAAACCACAAATTCCCTACAAAAATTACATATTTTTTCCCACAAATCAAACTAAACCTTAAATGAAATTTCTAAACCTGTTTCTTAGTCCTTACTTAACATGGATCCATCATGACTCAATCTCTAGCTAACTCAGCCAATGCTCTAAGCTTATCGACAACATTGCCACGGACCGGAACACAAATTTCATAACCAGAACCACCAAATTGAGCTTAATAAGAACTAAATCACAAAATACTGACGTAAAACCTAATATTCATCACCCACATTTCAGCCCCAAACCACAAATTCCCTACAAAATTACATATTTTTTCCCACAAAATCAAACTAAACCCTAAATTCCAATTTCTAAACTACAATTTCTCAGTTAAATTAGAAATAGAAAAAATTCCCAGAATTTATTTCTACAATTGAATCATGAAAAAAGGTTATCAGAGAAAAGATAAACTTACTGGTCACAACAATCAGCTAATGCATTAACTTCTTCTTCAACACGATCCAATGCTTGTTGAGCAGAATCAGAAGCAGATAGAAACTCATGGTTAATAGAAAGAGATCTCTTTTCAATATTAGATCTAAGATTCCTACGAGATTGTGGAGTGTTTTCAGTGTAGAATGAAGAAAGGGTGTTTAATGAATCTAATAGATCATGTGAATCAGTTCTTGATTCTAATACTTTTTTAAGTTTTCTTGATAATCCTGGGGCAAGTGTTACTGCCATTGCTTCTCTAGATCTCTCTGCTTCTCTCTATGTCTCTCTTTAGAATGTGTGAAGATAAATTTGCATCAAAGATGAGTCAGTGTCGTAAAAAGGAGGTTTGAGATTATTTGAGATGAGGAGTTTGTGTAGATGGATCCTTCTAAATGTTGTTTGGCCACTTGAAAAAAAAGTTATTTTTTTGACTTATAGCTTGTTCGGTTCCAAACCAACTTTTCGACTTCTGGACGCAAAAAGAACCAAAAGTTAATTTGGTAACACAATTTTAGAATAACTTATGAAAGCAGAATAATAGTTATTCTGAAGCAAAACCTTTTTGCTTCTGATTATAGGAATCGATTTCTACTTCTAGAGAAGTAGAAGTCAAAAGTACTTCTGTATCCAAACAGACTATTAATCATCTTAAGTTTTACAAGCAAAAAAGTTACTATGAAATAAATTTTTTTTACTTTTTGACTTCGAGGATTTGCTTTTATTTCTAGGGAAATGAAAGCACTTCTGTTTACACAGTGTTTTGATACACCTTGCGAAGTTGTTTTCTTAACTTTTAGAAACAAAAGTTTGGCAATACAGATTCACGATGACTTTTAGGAGCAGAAAAAAATGCTGAAACAAAATATTTGTCCTTCTGATTTCTGAGATTGACTTTTGCATCTGGTAAAACAGAAACATTTTTATTTCTGGTATCCTAAGGCATGTTCCTATGGGATACAAAAAACACAAATTAAGAGTGTTTTGGCACACTATGGACCCAGGAAAGAGGCAAAACGACGTTGCAAAGTTGCAAATTTGCAACGTGAGACAGTTTTAGTGTCGTCGACAGAATTTCTGTCGACAGATGGTTTTTCCATCGAGGTCGACAGAAATTCTGTCGACGATACTATTTCTGTCTGCAAGATGTGGCTCATCCAACGGCTTATACTTACCTCTCAAATTCTATATAAACTCAAATATATTCTTCACTTCATTCACTCACAACTCAGTTCGATATTTCTCAAATCTTCTCTCGATTTCATCCGATTAATCGATTTTTTTTCGTAAACGTCAAATTCATCGTCTTCCCAAGCCGCTCGGTCATCAGATTCACCTCTACCATCTTCTCCTCCAAACTTTATTTTACTCGGTACTCCTCCGGCATCACGTAAATTTCGAAGCGTAACGGGAAAATTAGTCCATAACTACTACTACACTGAACCTTCATCGAAAACTCCTCATTTATTCACTCCTCCTCCATTTAAGAGATTATATCCTACTCCTCCTAGAGACTATGGTAACCCAACAGTTAAGCGATGCAAATCTTCCACAACTTCTTCTTCGTTATCCAAAAAAAAAAAATTGCACCGAAAAAACCAACAAATCCTCTACATTCATTACCAGATGCACCAAAACCTCGTCCTAAGTTTACGTGGGATGAAGATCTATGTCTTTGTACAAACTATATGATTTTCTATCCGACCCCGGACGATATAAACGAAACCGGGTTAAAGTAAATGAGCCAATGTTGTGGACTACTGTCACTGCAAAATTCAAATTAGATAGAAGTACTTCCAAAGTTGCGCGTGATCTGAATACGTTGTGGTCGCGTTGGAGAAAAATACACCAAAGAGTCCACGATTTTATGCACATTGATCAAAGAACATCATTTTTCCGGAGATACCGATGATGAAAATCATGGCAGGACTTTGAAGGAATGGCAATGATGTAAAGGAAAGAAATTCAAGTACGAACGACATTACCGTGTCCTCAAAACTTTTCTTGGTAATCGTTATGTGGGTTGATGAGAAGAGTTCGTCGAAGACAGTATTAAATAAAGTGTCTTATGTTCTGGCCTAACACAGTCCTTTATCTTTGGTAAAGGTCGAACTACCCCAACTACGGGCGGCTTACCTTTACCAAGATAAATGACTGTGTTAGGCCAGAACATAATAAAGGATTGCAAACCGGTTTGTTTAATTTTGCATTGCAGCGTTGCAAAACCATCAACGTGGCAATGGTACACGATAAAACAACAAGCATTGCAAATTTTATCGTGTACCATTGTCATGTGATGTTTTTGCTTGTGCAGGATTTGTTCGGCCGATTCAAAGACTTCAGTGCAAGGATTTTCAACCCAGTTCGCTTTTTTTTGCCTCGCATTGATAACAAAACATAGTAAGGTAATGGGACGGGATAAACCTGCAAGGATTGTAAGTGTTTTATCCCGTACCATTGCCTTTTATGTTTTTGCATCTGCTGGATTTGTTCATAGGCACAATCAACGACTTCAGTGCTAGGATTTTCAACATGTACGTTCAGCGACTTCGTGGATAGAAAAGCCGAGTACATCGTTATTTGCAATTCAAATTACATTACATTACATAATTAAAGCCGACTTTGTTTTTGTACTCTTGTTTGTTCTAGTCCACCTAGAAAAATCCTGGTAGACTTTGTCTCAACACGCGGTAGCAACTCCATAATGAAAACACCCTTCCTTGCTCTTCGAAATAGAGGGCTGATGCCATAGCTTCCTGCAGATTTACAAATTAAATTATGAAGTAGCCATACAAAATCAACAAAACAAAATTAAGAATACAAAAAATACTAACGACTTGTTCTTCATCTCATCCCCATTGTTCTTCGGCGACTTCACGCATGTAATTTCCAAGGATACAACAATCTTTCATGATCCTTCCAATTTTGACTCTAAGTGATGTGCATGATCTTGCATTGGGGTTTCCTCCGTTAGTAGCGTGAAAGTTTTGAAAAATCCTCTGCCAAAACTCTCGTGCATTTAGCACACGAACATAGACGTAAGCATTTATAAGAGCAAGATCATCAGCTTGAGTAAACCAACTCATATTTATCTTATAGAAAAGATTTCAACTTACATCATATTTCTTAGTTTTTGTACAACATCATATTTCTTAGATATTATACGTCATATATTTTCACATAACTAAACAAAGGGGCTTGTTCTCTAGGTTCCATAGGAATCTAATACATAAAAATCGATTTGGCGAAAAATCTATGCCTATCTTCAAGCACTTGTTTATCTTCTTCAGGAACTTCAGTTTGTTGCTCTCTCACTATCTTTGAACCCTTATTGAATTTTTTCAACTGAAGCAACTTCCATTCGATACGTTCTTTGTATGATTGTCCTGGATTTTTACCAATTTTAATAACTTTCAAATTACCTTTCAGTTGCACTTTCATATTTTCTTTGCCTTTTGGTTGAACTTTCAGATTTTTCTTTGCCTTTTGCTTGAACCCTTCTTTGCCTTCTAGCTGGAACCTTTACTTCATTAATTTCCAAAACTTGAATTCTCCTCTGTTTTTTAGATTCCTCAATTTTTTTGTATCCCTCGCAGTATTTATTTTCAGCGGCCTCTCTTACAACTCTGGACCAATCAACAAATTTTGATGTTTCTCCCATTTTTAAAACAGAGCAAAAGAGAGTAGAAAGAGCTAAAGAGAGAGTGAAACAGTGAAAAAGAGCAGAAGAGGGTAGAAAGAGAGAGGGAAAAACGTTGGTGTGAATTTTTAATTCAAGTTTACTGCATTTTATAGTAGACGGTAAATTCAAAATTATTACCGTTGGAATTTACCATCGGCAGAATTTCCATTGACGGCAGAAATCCACCGATGTCGACATAAATTCCATCGAGGTCGATGGAATTTTCACCGTCGATGGTTTTTCCATCGGTCGATGGAAATTCCATCGACCTCGATGGAATTTCCGTCGATCCCCACTGCCTCATTTTTGGTTTGCTAGCCCACCTAGGATTACAAAGGGGTCATTTCTCTAGGCTCCATTGGAACCGCCCTAACATAATGTTTACAAGATGTCTCAATAAGACTAAAAAGTTTCTTTCTGAGTCTCTGACTTCTAGAAACAAAGTTTTTTTGTTTTTTTTGCTTGTAACTTCTACGATTGACTTCTACTATTGGTATTTAAACACCTTTTTCTGGGTTTTTTTTTGGGACTATGAAAGGTTATATGATGTCTAGAAGTTGCATCATTACCTGAGTGTAAAATTTATATTTTAACCCAACACCTATGACCTATCATTTTAGTAATGTAACAATATTTCCTTCATACCACCAAAATCTACATTGTAATCTAAAATTTGCCAGAGAACCATCTTATAGTATGATGGATTCTCATGGAACTCCCAAGGGGGAGGCCAGGGTTCAAACCCTGGTAGTATTCAAAAACAGTGAATATTTTGGAAAATCAAGCATAAATTTGGCAAACTTCAGGGCTTCTTCGTTTAATTTAATTAGTAGATTTAATCAAATCAAAATAGCAAACATTGCAGTTTATTGTAACAAAAACATTATAGTAGGTAATTGGAGCAACGAAAAACTGCTAGATCTTATCGGATACATCGATGATGAAACTGAAATCAATTGGGTTGGGCGGCAAATATGTACTACTTTACCAATTCTCTATGAGATTGGGTTGAATGAATTTTCTTATAAAAAAAAAAAATCTAAAATTTGCCACTTTGTTTCAAATATTGTGTGCAATCAAATTTTTGCTGTGTGATCTAAAGTTAACCCCTGTGAGCTTAAAAAAAAAAAACACTATTGTAATCCAAAGTAAATGTCATCATCTAAATTTGTCCTGAAACCAAAAAATTTGTATCCTGTTTTAAAACCACTGAATTGGTCTGCATCAAAGGAAAATAAGAAAATAGAAAGAACTACTGAATCCGCATAGTGACCTAAAATTTTACCCAAAAGTACTAAGCAAATCTACGAATTTTATTTGTTCCAGTTAGGCTCGGTCACCCTAGCTAGTTTCTTTTGTTAGCAAGAAATGTGCCCCATGATCCCATATGTGCCCAGTGACCATTGATTTCGTACATGTTGCTCAATGACCCAAACTCTCAAAGTAGCCCCTGTATCTGTATGTCCGAGTAGTGGTTAACTTTCTTAAGATCATCAAATTACTCACTGTATTTCAATCCAAAGCAAATTAATTGATTATCTCATAAACACATTCTGGAAGACATTGTCAGACTCAAATTACTGAAACACATTCTAAACATGTTCAATCTAACAAAAATTAAACATCTTTTCTTGATTAAGATTACTTAACAAAGATTTACAACTGAAACACATTATCCAATCATGATCATCTACTTGAGAACACTCCCAGAATCTGCATATATCCATGGTTTAGTCCTTCTTTAATATGTTTCCACTGTCCAGGATGTACAAACACCATCTGTGTGGAATATTTTCTTGGATCCTTGTTGTTGTTGTAAAACTGAAGAAGAAGAAGATTCATAATCATCTCCAAATCTACTGCGCTTCTTTGTGTTGTTGTCTTCTTGTTTCTTCATAAGTACCCAATCACCATTAATATCCCAATCCTGATGAACCCTCAGCTTACACAACTGGTAATCGATTTCTTCCTGTGTAGAATCGAACCAGACGAAGACCCTTGTACGATCTGAACCGGTGTATTTGTGTTTGTGTGGAACAACTTGCATAACTCGACCAACCCACCATCTATCGTTAGCCCACACATCCACTGCGTCGTTGAGTTTGAACTTTGCTGCTGCTGAGACCTTGCTGATCTGAGGAGGTACCGGCCTTAGGTATTTCGCATTCACTGTCTGTTGTATCGGATTCTTGTCATCATCTTCCAAAGTCTGGTATTCAACCAGAAATTGATCACCTTCTTGTTCTTCTTCACTTTGCTTGATGATTTTGGCTTCATAGTATGAACCCCAGAATCCATCTTCATGGCCAACTACTTCGACTGAATCTCCAACAGAGAAGTAACCCATCTTTGTATTGATGGAGCAAATAGAGATTGAAAGCGGAAGGAAAATAAAGAAACGGAGTTTAGGTTTTTTAGAGGGGAGCAGAGAAGCTTAGGCTGATTGCTAGAGAGAGATTGCGAGAAATAGATTATGGGTTCTCAAGAGAATAATGTTGATATTTATACAAGGTAGAAACAGCTCGATTGGGAAACTTGGAATGGGTTTTATTTTCGGAAACTGTTTCAATTTAGAAACTATACAGTTCTTCTGATACGCGGTTCCGCGGCGGTCAAGTCTATCCAATTGACTGTACGTAAGCTATAGACGTGTCGGGTAACCATGAGGGCAAACGTGCAAGGACAATCTTGACTTGATGCACCCTAGTGCCTACATGGGAACGTGCCATTTTGTTAGCGGAAGCACAAATGCCAAGGAACAAATAGTGAGATGAAAAGTACTGTGAACCTAGAATTTAACCAGGGGTTATCTCATGGTCCAGCCCGAAAAATGGATCCATGGGGGAAAGGGGTTTGATAATCGATAGCTGAAACTGTTATTTTCTTGACTCTTAAGAAGTCCTCTTGATAAAGATTTTCTTGATAAAGATTTTCTTGACTCTTATTCAAAAGGTCTAATAATGTATATATATTGGACTTTTTGAGACAATGATCTTGTGAGACAAAATTGGTCAATAAAAATACATTTCAATGCTATTTCTCTTTTATTTTTGCTTAGTTTATCCAATTTATTCTGAAAGGTAAAAAAGGTATAGAAGATCTTAAAGGAGATCTTATGTAATTTCGCACGTGAAGGGTTATTTCTTGGTTTCGTCCAGTCATTAATAACTTGATTATTTTTAGATAATAGTAGATAGAAACAACGTTGGTAAGAAGTCCTATTGAAACCAAGAAATATAGGCCTGCCTGTCATCCTAGATGGAGTTTTCCGAAAAAACCTGCTGAGAAGAGAGGAGCAGTGGTGGTCCCCCCGGACCGCCCGGATCCCACGAGTGAATAGAAAGTTGGATCTACACCAGATCCGGCTTGGTTATTGATAGAGTGAATAGATATGCCATTTCTTGAAATTTCTCTTCTGATTCAAAATCGCGGTGTAGCGTGAAATAAAGAAAAAAAAGTATTTTGGTATAATACATGAAATAAAGAAAAAAAAAGTATTTTGGTACTCAAGAATGAAATCTTATTGGAACTGTCCATATCCGGTTCATCCTTCGGAACCATATCACTTCCCGGATCCAATGAAATAGGATGAATTGAGATGGTATTTTGGAAATACGTAATTATCTTGAATATATCAACCATTTCTTTATTTTCCGATCGTCTGGAAGGGACAAAAGAATTATCTTGTTCTTTCTTCAACAATTTATGATCTCTAGTTGTCCTCTCAGTAGGATTCGAACCCAAATGAAGTTCTGACCATCTGTCAGAGAAAAAGGAACGAATTGATTTTGTAGAATTCCCAAGAATTGCTTCGATTTCTTCCGGAAGCAAATGATTATTCATCTGCTTCTCACGTTCCGTGAATAGCCGGAACATTGAGGCATATCCAGAAAGGAATTTCGGGATCGGTCTGATTTTCTCTCTGTTCGTTCTGTTTGAAGAAAGGAAGGATCCCAAATAATAGATCTTTCTTTTAGTTGTTGAATCTCTCTTGATTGATCAGTGTGTGATATTCTGAATCCTCATTACTAATCGAATCGAAAGGGTCTCTGCGTTGATCAGAAGATCCTTTCAATTGGCTAGAATTCGTTACTTGAACGAAAATAGATCTTGTAGAATCATATTAATAATATTTGACGATACATTCCGTAATTAAATGGGTTATGCCTTGTACATCTTTTGAGTTACTTTAGCGCTGGAGGATTCATAGTTAGAAGAGGTTGGTTTTTTGGTCAATTCTTCCATTTGTAATTCTTTGGCTGCTTTGGAAGCAAAGAAACTCAGGTGTATACGGTAAAAGGCAAAAATGAAGGATGAAACTAATGTAAACATCTAAAGCTTTAACTCTGTCATGGTTGGGGGTCTTTGTAGACCAATCTTTGTAGATACGGGTGGAGTGTTCCAAGGATTATTAACTGCAAGATCTCTTAGATTTTTCTTACAATGTGGGACTAATAATCTCAACACGTCCCCTTACGTGTAACTTCATCGGGTCTAACACGTAGACATATAATTGAATGATGCGAAGTAGAGGTGCAGCCATGTTAGACTCGTCATAAATTGCCTGCTCTAATACATATTATAATGTGGACATGTCGAGCAACTTCACTTATGAAAATAAACGTGTCACCGACAATCTCTACAAATGCTCCTAGTACCTACATTTTGTTATAGGGCCCAAGGCCCATAGATGTGCGGTCCATATAGATACTTAGGGTTTTCCCATCCAGTATATAAAGGAGCCTATGTAACACTATTACTGGTTCTTCCCTAATAAGATTATCCCTCAATACGTCATCAGCACGTAGCTGTGCCGCCGAGCTAAAATCAGATCTGAAGAATTTTTCATGCGAGTTTGCTAAGCTCAAAGTTTTTAACAAAAAAAAAAAAAAAAATTCATGAAGATTGCTGAGATCCGCATAAACAGTGAAAGAAACTGAACAACGAAAACTTGTGAATCTGGACATTCAATCATCAGACAACGTCAAAAGCTTATGTATTTGAAGATTCGTTGAAAAAGAAGAATCGATGAAAATCAATAAGACTCATATCAGCTATAGTGGGCATACGAACATACGGTAAAAAGGTGAAGCTGAGAAAAGCTACTGACTTCCATTCCAATGGCGAGTAAATCAGCTATGCCACCGTATGGATACAACGCTGAAGTCTGAATTACCAACAAGAATCAAAGTAAGCCATATTGTCGGGAAAAAGTAAGTTCTCGAAGATAACCATGGCAAGGCCAGTAGAGAAAGAACTCCAAAGGAAAGAGAGTTCGAGAAATCACCTACAAATCCCGCTAATAAAAGAATGCAGACGGAGTTGCACTTTATTTTAGTGGTGATTTACCGGACGTTGGTTCAAGCAATGCAAGGCTAGTACCAAAGTAGTTGTGAGCTACAAAAAGTACCGGGGGACTCTTAAACAAGAATCTCACTATGTGAAAAAAAAAATGAACTTATTCTTGACGTCAACCTTGCAATTTCAGGCTTACATGGCATAAAGGGCGTTGCCACATCATTGATACACCTGACTTTGCATATACTTGAACATCTTTGTTTTGTTTTATGGCTTACTAGACCTCAAATTTCAATAGTATTGTGAGATGCTTTAAAGTATGTTATTAGTCTTCTTGGTCTACTATTTTTTTTTTTTACTTAGCTAAACATGTTCTTACCTTTTTAACGTTAGAAACACAGATTATTTGTAAGTATTTACCTTTCTATTACTTGATATAGAATTTTACTTTGTTTATGATATTCAATTATTTAGCATGTGTATTAGAATGTAAAGGTAGTCATTCTAATAACACAAAAATTCTCAAAAGTACCTGAGATAAACTGTTCATCTATATGACAGTCCCGAATGATGTACTTACTGGAATGTCTTTAGGAGAGATCAAATGTGTATTCGATAGTGGAACCACCCACACTATCCTAAGAAATGGACAATTGTTTGTTGATTTTACTCCTTTTGTGACTACGATGATTGGATCATCGAAAGTATTAATTGGGCGAAGTATTGCTCAAATCTTGGTGCCAGCGGCACAAGTTTTAAAGTCAAAGAAGCTCTGCAGCACTTAGAGCTAACCACACCTTGTGAGTTTTAAGGATCATTCAAATGGCTACCATTTGATGATTCACTGTGAAAATGGAACTTTACATTACTTCTAGTGAATGCGGATGTAAGCGCATCTTAGAGAAACTATTGAGTCACTCTAGTGGATTGTACATCGCCACTATTAGGATTATTGAATCTTATATTGTTTCTAACGATGAACTGTTGGCCAGTGACTTATACAAGCTTTGGCACTACCGACTAGGGTGTCCAGGTCGACATTTGATGATCTGTGTTTTAAAGAACTCACACCAACATCATTCTTTCGAGTGAGAAATAAATGAGACAAAATATTGTTGCGACGAAGAGTAACAATGTGCTTTATAAAGTAACTGAAACACAAAATTTGCATCTAAAGGAATTGAAGCGCGGTTATTGTCTTCTAAAGTAAGTGAAGTGCAATCTTCACCTTTTAAAGTAACTGAAGTATACCATTTATCCCATTTTCTTCGTTGGCCTTATCGAAGGCACATCATTCATAATGCAAAGCTTGCTCTTTAGCAAAGATAAGATCGAGACCATCTTATGCTGAAGATACCAAAGAAAAAATAATCCATTCTCACGAAGGATATAAGGTGATATTTGTGGACCTATACATTCAGAATGCGGACCATCCAAGTATTTTATGGTTCTGGATGATGCTTCGACCCGTTGGTCACACTTGCATCGTTGTCCACAACAAATGCTGATTTTGCAAAGCTCCCAGCACAAATGATACGTATAAGGGCTCACCACCATGATCATACAATCAAGTTTGTCATACTTGATAATGCTGGAGAATTTACATCAAAAGGAATTGATGATTTCTGTATGTCTAAAGGAGTTGACATAGAGCATCATGTACCCCATACATTCCCGAATTGGTCTCTCGGAAGCTAACATCATAGCTAAGGCGCTGGTTATGCGTTCCAATACCTGCCTATTACTGCTTGGGGTACGTCATATTGCATGCAATTTTACTTATTCGCTTCAGACCCACTGATAGCCAACCATATTATGCGTACCAGTTGGTAACTGGATATAAGCGTGATATTTACATTTACGCATTTTTGGTTGTGTTGTACACGTGCCTATTACGCCTCCACAATGTACTAAGATGGGTCCACATAGACGATTAAGTGTTTATGTTGGATATGAATCCCCAACAAATATCCGCTATGAAGAACCTTTGACAGGCGATCTTTTTACCACTAGAATTGTGGATAGTCACTTTAATGAGACAATCTTCCCGTCGTTAGGGGGAGGTGAGGAAAATGATTTCCATAGGGAACGACAGGAACTGTCGTGGTGTGTTTCCCATGTTGTCTCATCTTGATCCCCATACTTCACAATGTGAATGTGAAGTGAACAATGGTTTTCGATATTCAGAATGTACACTGATATCACTAAAGTGACGAGATCAAACATACCAACTACAAGCGTACCTGCAAGGTTAGAAATCCTTAACTAAGGATATGCACCATAAACTATATATGGTGCTACAACTACATTTTGTGGAAGTGTAGTTGAGGCCGTGGCCCCATAAAGGAAGTTGGAGGGACCACCTGGTTCGATTGTTGCTCACCTAGAAATGAAGTGGTGAGTAAGGCACTGTAACGATCCGTAAGCAGGCCAATGACTATAGACTAGTCATATGACAATTACGCCGCATATTAACTCAATTGATTGTGTTCAAACACTAGATTTAGGAATTAATAAAATATTAATTTGAATACGATTCTAGTACAATTAGATAGATCTCGAGAAGTTAGGTGAAATCGACTAATAGAACGCGTCAATGGGATGTCGGATGAGGAAGATACGACACTTGAAAGGTTAAGTCAAAACTAGACATCCCTTAGTAATCCTGTGGAGGTGGTAATAGTAAATCCGTGGGTTGGTGTAAATGGGGTGTAAATAAACTTAATTATGCTACTAAGTGTTTAGGAGGTGTAGGTAAGTTATCTAGGTGTAACAACAAAATTGAATTAGGTGTAAACCAGGTGTCATTTTAATATTTTAGGTTAAACATAAAATTTAAGTTTAATTTATTTCTCCTTCTTCTTATCTAGTGTAGGTAGTAAGGAGGAGGTGTTTTAAGGTGGTGGTGGTGGATTCAAATCCAAACAGTGAGATGGAGAGAGTGAGAGACCGGGTGTATATAGTATGGAATAAGAAGATGATTAGCAAAAATCAAAAAAAAAAGGAATGTAAAATTAGAAAGGAGGTAGGAGACCGATCGATATTGTAAGAGTTTGAAATTGGAATTTAGCATAGGTGGAGTTTCCATAGAGATATTATATGGAAGTTTGGTCGTCGAAACTGGGAATCTGAAAAATCTGGAGACAGCAGTGAGTAGGCGTCTTGACGGCCCGATATAGGTAGGTTATACATTGAATTAGCTTTAGACCAAAACTAGAGAGTTGGGGAGAAAGTTCTCAGCTTTCTAAAGAGCTATCACTTACCCTTTTAAGATAAATATTGAGTGCTATAGAGCTCTCGAAAGTTTGGTGTTTCTGCTGAATTCCAGTAGACTGTAGCGAGTGACCATTTCGTGGAGATGATTTGGATGTGTTAGAGTCATAATTTGATATCGTAGGCGTAAGTTGTAGTACGCTGTCCCGTGGTTCTAAAGAGCCTTAGATTGTCCAATTTGGTTATATATTGAGTGAATTATGATCACTGGAAAGTAGTCACTCAATGCTGTAAAGATGAAGATGAAGATGAAGAAGATGGCCGAGTCAGCTTCTGACTCGTGAGTCAGGCCTAGTCACCCGAGTTGACTCGTTTTAATGTTACGTGACACGTGTCACGGGTCAGTTGGCGGTCCGGTCCGGGTTGGCCCGCTGTGCTAAGGGTTTTGGCCCAGTTACACTATTTGGGGTTTTTGGACCACTTAGAGTCGAAATTAGCTTTTGGTCCCTTCTGCAAAGTTGGAGAGCTTCGCGAGAGCTTCGAATGACATATAATTCATCTCATTTTGTTGAGTAAATTATTTATTATAAAATATATGGTGAATATTAAATTAAAGAATAAATATTATAATTAGAAATATGAATAGTTTCACTTAGGTAATAATTGTGAACTTGTAGAATATTGTATTGCACTTATTGTATGGACCTATTGGCTATGATTGAATGATAACATGTAGTTTGTATTAACAACGATTAGTATGAGAGAAGAACCGATGGATGGTGGAGCTTAAGGTGGGAACTCTTATAACCTTCTTGTAATCATTGATTAGTTTAATGTTTAATTATCTGTAAGCATGTTGTGTGTATTGGATGGGTATGCGCCTGATATGTGTTGCCTGGTTTCCCCGCGAGGAGCGTTTGTGTTTTTACACGGCTTTTCGCTAAGTCGAGTAGGCCGGCAGACCCCCCAGTTGTATATTATCTAGTAGGCCGGCAGACCCCCCGGTTTGTTATTATTGAGTAGGACGGCATCCCCCCGTTTCGATATTATATATTTTATATATTATTTTATCTAGTAGGCCGACAGACCCCCCGGTTCAATACTATTATAATATCATATTCTATTTGGGGAAATCACTCGTACACATGTTGTGCTTGTTTGTTAGTCTTGTTTGTTAGTCTTATTGGTCATATTTGGGAATATCATTCTAGTATGTCTGGTTATGCTAACGTTTACTCGGGAGAAATCCTGGTTTCATAATTTGTATGGGCACTTTATGAGATTGCTATGCGGGGACGGGTTAGAATAACAATTCTTACCTAACATGTATTATTTCGATGACTTGTTGAGTGTTGGGTGTAAAAGGTGTTTACGGTTTTCGTTTAGTAGAAATGCAAAGCATGTTAGTGATTACTTGAATGCTATATTTGTTTTCCACTGAGCACCCTTTAGGATGATGTGCTCACTCGTTTCCACTTCAGTTTTTCAGCTATCGAATGTGAAGACGCTCGTGAAGATGTCGTTTACGTTGCAGATTATTTAGAGAGACGATGTTTGTTTCTGAGTTAGTTTGTAATTCAATATTGTTTGTATTATCAATAAACAACACATTATTATATTTATATCACTAGAGAGGTTATTCTTCTACATAATATCAGAGAGGGTTAGTTTTGAGGATTAATCTGTGGATTGAATTTGTAAATTAGAGTATAATTACTTGTATTAGATCCTTAATGCCTCATAGCGTGGATTGTGACTTTGACTTCTAAGTAGGTCGATTTTTGGGGCGTTACAGGCAAAATCTAACTATCTATATCATCTGAACTCATCTCATACGACTATCTTTGAATAGGTCCTTGAATCGAACTGGAGGACGCTCCAAAGTTTTAAATGATTCTAGAGAACAATAAAATCCCAATGGATTATGAGAATGCACACGAGTCAATGGAAGGATCACGCGTGCATATGGATGATATAATTCAGTTGCTCCGGAAGCAGAGCACGATGAGATCGAACCATGCTCTATATTGTTTAGATTCAAACAGAGAGCATATTTGGACTACGCAATCTAGGAAGAACTTAGTTCTCTGACAAATATACAAGTATTTGATGCGGTAGTGCTAACCGACCAAGTGTAAAGCCTGTGGGACATAAATGGTTATTTGTCACAAAGCGTAGTGAGAATAATGAAGTCTTAAAGTATAATGACTCACCTTGTGGCGCGAGGTTTCTCACAAACCCCTGGATCGCTTATTCTCTTGTATCGAACATCATGATGTTCTGCTAATTAGATTAGCTTGGCAGTTTCAGAAGGATTAGAAATGCTACTTATGAAAGTGGTTACATAATATCTCTATGGGGATCTTGATACAGAGATATTCATGAAAGTGCCAGATGGCCTTCCATTACCCAAAATCAAGTAACCCTAAACCACGGAGTGCATTTGCAATTAAGTTGAAACGCTCACTTTACGGATTGAAGTAATCCGGACGGATGTGGTATACCCGTCTAAGTGATCATTTTATTGGGAAGGGATATAAAAATAATAAATTATTCCCTTGCGTGTTTTGAAATGAAACTAGTTCCGGATTTGCAATTATAGTTGTCTATGTCGACGATATGAACATAGTAGGTACTTTTGACGAAGTAAGAGAAACCACAAACTATTTGAAATTCGAAATTCGAAATTGAGATGAAAGATCTTGGGAAAACTCGGATGTGTCTAGAACTTGAACTAGAACATCGAGCTTGTGGAATATTACTCCACCAGTCAGCATATGTCCATAAGATATTCAAGCAATTTAAATATGGACAAGTGCACCCGGCTAGCACTCCCATGATTAGTCGAACTTTAGATGTACGTAAAGATCCATCCCGTTCATAGGAAGGAGACGTAGATGTGTTGGGAGACGAATATCTCTACCTAAGTCAATAAGCGCATTATTGTACTTAACACAATGTACTCGACCAAATATCTTGTTCTCAGTGAACTTGTTAGCTAAATGTAGCTCAGCGCCAACGCAACGTCATTGGAATGGTATCAAGAATATCTCTAGATACCTAAAAGGAACCATTGACATGGGTTTGTTCTTATCCCTATGAAGACGCAAGTAGAGTTTTCTAATGAACTTGCAAATTGTATTCCCATGATTACATGTGAAAAGTACAGGACTAACAGAATTGCCCGACTCCCATGATTGCAAAACTGCAGAGATCTAAAGAACTTGTCTGACTGCGAAGAACTAAAGGAATTGTCTGCCTATATTGGACTAAAGAAGTTGTTCAAACTTTCATGAATGTATTGTACTAAACAAGTTGTCCTACATCAGAGGGAGCATCTGGTAAGTTGTACTCTTTTTCCCTTCACCGAGGTTACTTTTTCCCACAGGGTTTTGTTACTCAACAAGGTTTTTAATGAGACAGCTGCAATACCAGAAGTGCAATCGAAAAGTTGTTGATTATGAAGGGACAATAATCACTTAGTCAACGAAAGTAATCAGGGGGAGACATGGTGAACTTATAAGTCATCACCTATAGTCACTTTCGAAAAGCTCATGACTAATGAAACTGTCTAGAGACTATACCCCAAACGAAATCAGGGGAGATGCCGACATCAGGGGGAGGAACCAATGATATGATGCCGACATATTTTGATTCGAAATGTGAAACTGTGTTGTACTCTTTTTCCCTTTGATCGAGATTAGTTTTCCCCACAGGGTTTTGTTACTCGACAAGGTTTTTAGAGAGAATACGACAACAACTACACTTGGCGTATATGCTGAATGTTGAAGACTTGAAGACTGGATGGATATTACTGAACTGCATCAGAATCAAAGAAATTAACACGATAGCATGTCAAGCGAAACAACTTCCAGCGAGAAGCAAGAGTGTTATTCAGCATGAGCAAAGGCGTACTTCAGGACTTATCGCGTTGTACTCTTTTCCCTTTGTCAAGGTTTTGTCCCACTGGGTTTTCCTTGTCAAGGTTTTAACGAGGCAACATGTGCTAGTCTAACTCTGTTCTAAGTATTCTTAATATTGTACTGTTTTTCCTTAGTTCAGGCTTTGTCCCTTTGGGTTTTCCTGGAAAGGTTTTAATGAGGCAATTGACTTAGACACAATGGTCATCGACGAGCGAGCTACATTAAGAATAAATTTGAAGCCAAAAGAGAAGTCACTTACCACAACTCCAAGAGAGAAGCTTAACAAGACTCGAGACATTATACTCTTTATTTTTTCAAGGTCTTGTCCCACCGGGTTTTTCCTTGTCAGAGTTTTAGTGAAGCAATATATTTGAAAAACTATATTCGAAGCACTATATGTGAAGCACCGTGTATAGAGTTTTGTTATTGAACCGCACAAGGGGGAGTGTTATAGGGCCCAAGCCCATAGATGTGCGGTCCATATAGATACTTAGGGTTTCCCCTTCCAGTATATAAAGGAGCCTATGTAACACTATTACTGTTTCTTCCCTAATAAGATTATCCCTCAATACATTTTTATTTTTTTGAAGAACAAAATTTAGATTAAAAGTTAAGTAGTTGTAAGTTGTAACACGAGGGTATTATACCCCCATAGCATCATTATACATAAATACCTGCAAGAAAGTATAATATGGTCCCAAACGGTCGCTCCATAAGTGCCGACATTGCTAGAATCCGATGCATGATTGGCTATCCGTACGCCGCCTGGTAGCCTTCACGATAGGTGTGAGAAATCTGCTGGTTCGTATCCGTCGCAGTAATCTCTAAATTTCCTTAATCATTTCCGTAAGATATCAAGGGGGCTCAGTTATCTGAGAAAGGAAGCGGACTAAATTCGCGGTGTCCGTTTGAAACCAGACGATGTTCCAGTGGAGAGCACTGGTTGTCCGTGTCGCGAGGAGCATCCCACATTTCTCTGCTACTAAAGCCGTCGTGACGCCAAGTGGTTGTGCCATAGCAAGGAGTGGAGTCGTGGAAGAAGATCTAGAGATAAATCCACCTCCCGCATAACCAGGGTGTCCCCTAGCTGCTCCATTTGTGTTGATTTTAATCCATCCCTCCTCAAGTCTATTCCAACCTACCATTAGGGTGGTTCTTTCCAGTCATCATCGGGGGGTATCGGTGGTATATCCGGCAGATGTGGTGGCATAATACTGTTCGTCCAAGTAAACTCATGTTGAAGTTGAGTAGCAATCATATAGTGTGTGCGGGTTGTTTCATCTTCCATGGGTAGATGATTTCGTTCCTCGTTAACTAGAGAGTCCACATCAGGAAGTATAAGAGCGTGGTGATTTGGGTGGACATTTTCCAAGGAGGAGCTGAGGTACAGTAGCCGACTGAGTATCCAAACAGTTAGAGTATCACTAACAGTGGGGTCTCTCGCTAGTTGAGAGATTAAGATGAACCATGATGATTGGGCAACACGGCATTTGAGGATAAAATGTTCGGACGTTTCGGGTGCAGTGTGGCAACAAGGGCACAAATTTTAGTTTGTGAGATTGATGCGGTGAATAAGTTAAAAGTAGCTAAACCCTCATTCATAGTTTCCACAAGAAAAGTTGAACTTTTGGAGGACAAGGTAATGTCCACACGAAGGAAGATGGAGGTAGGGTAGTGGGGGACGGTCAGTGATACCCGAAGCTGGTGGTATAATTACCTGATTTGGTGAGGCCAAAAAAACCCATCTAGAGGTGCATCAGGGGTTAGGTAGATGTTCATAATCTCCGCAGTTGCTGAAGGGGGGGTAGCGAATTCAAACGTTTTTTGTCCCAAGTGTTGGATAAGGGGTATGTAAGGTCCGCTATCGTATGAAAGGAACTCACCTGTGAAGAGTCTAGAACTGGACCATGTGGAATCCAGTTGGCAATAATAGGGGTGGAAAGACCATTTCCAATGCAATGGAAAGAATGTTGCTAAAGAAGCAGTAGGAGTGTCATGATGTGTGGCTAGAGCGGGCACACCGAAGATGGCAAGGTAAGGTTATCCGAGAAAATAGAAGATTGGCGGAGATATTTTTCTCGACACATATAGACCAAATGAAATCCTGTTGTTGATGTATGAGCTAAGGTCGCTTCATAAGCAGAGCTTTATTGTGTTCAACACTTTTCCTAATCAAGACCCCCTTAGAACATGGGTCTAGTTAATTTATCCCACCCCAAGGTATTAGTTTCATGGTTCAACTAGCAAGTCCCAGAAAAAATTCTTAGTGATCTGGTCTATTTTCTTGTGGACATGCATAGGAAAGAGCTAGGTTTGCATGACATGGTTAGCAGTAGGAAGTAGAGAGTGTTTAATAAGTACTAACTTGCCTACAGGGGTAGGACATTTAGCCTGCCAACCTTTGGCGTTCCTCGCAAGACGTTCTAATATAGGCGTATAGATGTGCACTGAAAA
>JAJJMA010285872.1:0-15040 GCA_023529015.1 Papaver nudicaule | reverse complement strand
TGAAGTAGAATAGAAGAATATCCATAAAGTCATAACTTCTACTAACCTTTTGTCGATGAAGAATAATTGATGTCTTCTTTGTCTTCACAGTCTTCGTCTTCAATGTCTCTACTACTTTGTCTATATCCCAATTCCGAAATCTAAACTCTAGTAGGCTAAATCAAGAATTGAGTTTTGACACCTAAAACTGACAACTAGCTTGACATACCAACGCTAGTGGGTTTGACCGGACAATGCCCTAACAAAATTAATTGGTGTAACAAACTTTAGAAGTAGTCAAAACCTTATATATAGAGTAACCCCAACGGCTCTTTTTTGAATTCCAACGGATCTATTTTTGAATTCCAACGGATCTATATAGGGTGCAAACTATTTAGAAACCAGTTAACATTCGGCTGTCACTATACAATGCTAATAGAGGTCGAATGGAGATTCGGCTCTCACGATGATAGATTATGGGGGCCGAATGTAAAGTTGTGAAAACTACTTGGAAGACAGTGTCACATTCGGCCCTTAAAACATAAAATTTTCAACAGCCGAATGCTGATTCGGCTCTCAAGATATAATTGCAATAGGAGCCGAATAAACATTCGTCTCTCACGATAAAAGATTATGGGGGCCGAATGTAAAGGTGTGAAAACTACTTGGAAGACAGTGCATTATTCGGCCCTTAAAACTTAAAATTTTCAGCAGCCGAATGCTGATTCAGCTCTCACGATAAAATGGCAGTAGGAGCCGAATGTACATTCGGCTCTCACGATAATAGATTATGGGGGCCGAATGTAAAGGTGTGAAAACTACTTGGAAGACAGTGCATTATTCTGCCCTTAAAACTTAAAATTTTCAGCAGTCGAATGCTGATTCGGCTCTCTAGATAAAATGGCAGTAGGAGCCGAATGTACATTCGGCTCTCACGGTAATAGATTATGGGGGCTGAATGTAAAGGTGCGAAAACTACTTGGAAGACAGTGTAACATTTGGCTCTTAAAACTTAATATTTTCAGCAGCCGAATGTGGATTCGGCTATCACGAGGAAAAGTAATAGGAGCCGAATGTACCCTGCGTATTTGTTTGTACCTTGTTTTTCTCTTCCCCAACATAACAAATAACATAACCAAATAACGAAACAACCTAAGCATTGCATACACAGATTAAGAGTTTCAAGTTTAAAAAGAAAACAAAGGATTCTAACACAAGCATAAGGTAAAGAGGATCAAAGTTTTCAAGTTTACTAAATTCAAAGATAAAAGTTGAAAGAGTTCAAAGTTCAAGCATGTAAGATTTCAAAGCTTCATTGTCCACGCCCTCTTTTCGGACGACCACCATCCCCTCTTTTCGCGCGACCATTACACCTTCTTCATCATCATCATCACCACCATCATCATCACCCCCATCATCAGCACCACCGCCTTCACTCGAACCTTCTCCCTCATTGCGCGGCCTCTTACTTGCCATTATATTACTGGCATAGCTTTCAATCAATTGTTCTCATTCATCATGGCAGCTACGGTATTCGGCCACACTTATAGCTTTTTTGCAAGGGCCCAACTTAGACTTCATTTTCTTCAAAATCCCCCTAGACTTTGATAGCTATACACAATTCAAATCACAACAAAACGCTATCATTTATACCTGCATAACCTTATGTTATTAAAAAAATACAATGAAAAACACTTACAAATAACTCTTTGGCCTTCTCGAAAACTGAGGAAGCGTTCTTTTTAGTTTTGGCCTTGCTTGCTCCTTCCTTTGCCTCATCCGCCCTCCTTTGCTCATCTACTTCAGCCTGGGATTCCCGGTTAACAATAAGAGGGTGAGAAATCTCATTGTACCAAGCCATATACCCATCAACCGTTTCAGCTGGATCGTCCATGATGTGTCCAAGATTCTCCACACGAATATTGTGGGTGTCAAGTGAGTTCCACCATTTGTGTACTGGTTCAGGTTCATAGTTGCCAACCCATGCATGCTCGGTGCTCTTGGTGTCATCTGTGCCGCCACCCTTTGGCCTCAACTTGAACTTCCTTGTCTCCTCATCCGGGATAGTTTGTATGTAACCCAATTGCCTTAGAATACTGCGGGGATCATACATGGCATAACCAAAGGGAAAGAACAACGGACCATAGTACGTAGAAATCGGCAAGTCTCGTTGTGAAACTATCGTGCCGAGTTCAGGATCACGGTTCTCGTAGGGGGTAAAGGTGAAATCTTCAGCCTTCATTTGATCTAACCTCTTCCTCAACTCAACCAATTGGCCACCTTTGTACTTCAATTTGTTTATGTTGTCTATGAATTTGTATTTCATCGTGGTAGGCTTGGTAGAGTTCCACTCATTCTCATCGACTTGCTTGACCAACTTCAATTTGTCGTAATGATCATATATCCATCCCTTCATACAATTTAAAAACAAACAATCAACACAAATATATAAATATAACCATATGCGGATAAGACAATTACATGGCTCGAGATTTACCTGGAATAAGTTCCAATTTCCTCCAAGGTTTTTAGTTTCAATCCTAGAGGCCTTTCCAAGTTCGAAGAGTAGGTGACCAAGCGTGGCGTTTCCCCACGCGTAATCATCAAGTTTGGTGAGATCCCCCAACAACTGCAGATAGTTTGTACTCACCAAGTTCCCCGTACTGTCAAAAAAGATGAGGGCCCCAAGATGGTACAAGATATAAGCCCCAGCGGTATGCTTCACTTCATCCTCGGATATAACTCGGTCTCTTGATTTGCCCAAGGTTCCTTCAAACTCTTTCTTCAAGTTCATCAACTTAAAAAATTTAATCTTGTTATATTTCCTGTGGCCCCCAAATTCTTCTTCCTTCACATCTTTCACGGCTCTACAGCATTCGAGCTCAGCTTTTCGTTTATCCCAACCAAGGACTTTGTATGCCTAAGGATATATTTCTTCCCAGTCCATATCTTTAAAACCCTCATCCACTATTTTACCTCTAACCTTGAGGCCTTGGAAGTGTTTGGGGGCATCCACTTCTATACCAACCTCACCGAAAGGCATGTGGATTGTTCCGGTCTCCGGTTGAAACCTTTCGGCGATAGCCAAACATGTTACCATATCATTCTCGGGCATACGATGGTTGATTGCCTCCAATAGACCGGATTTTTCCACAATATCCTTTACCCCATCCACCTAAATGTCAAGACTCCATTTGGCCGCTTTTTGTGCTCTGAGTAACCTGACTGCATCTCCGGTATCCTACAACCCAACATAATGAAATGAATTGTCGTCAGGCCAAAAAAAGAATAAGAAAGCAAAAACATAAATAAATGAATTCACCATTGTCTCTCGGTCGATACACATACCTTGGTCTTATATACTACGGAAGCATATGACACCACGTAACCAATCAACACTTTACCATCATCACGTGGAAGACCATGGGGTTTTCCGTCTTCTCTAGGGTCTAATAATAAGTGACTTGGGGGAACATTACTGTGTATGTTACGAGGAGTCGCAACTACCTTCTCTTTGCCTTTTCTTGATTGTTGGGGGACTTCTTCAGCATCTTCTTCTTCTCTCCCCATAGATGATGGTTCACAGATAACCACGGGACCCGGCTTTTTGAGCCTATGACCGGCACCCAAGGGTTTATCAGGATTGTGAGCTACCGGTGTTTCCCCTTCTTTGTGCGGAGAAACTTCCATTCTCCCCTTCTTACCCCTAAATAAAACATTAACACAACAACATCCCGCTCATATATGTCATAAATTCAACTTAAAACACCCAATTTCAACTCATACAACTACACATTCAACTAATTAAGCATTACACACAACAATTATTCACAATTGAGCACAAGGTATAAACGTTGGAGATACAGTACAATATTCGAATTCTATTTCTTTAATTTTATTTAGGGGTCGAACCCATATTCGGCCCCCCAAAAAAAATACAAGCCGAACCCATATTCGACCCCTAAAAAAACTCAGAATAAGGGCCGAATAGCTCTTCGTGCTCAAGAACAATGGAGCATTCGGCCCCTATTCTAAGTTTTTATAGGGGCCGAATATGGCTCTAAAACTGCTTTTTTCGGACTAAAACACCCAATTTCAACTCATACAACTATACATTCAACTAATTAAGCATTACACACAACAATTATTCACAATTGAGCACAAGGTATAAACGTTGCAGATACAGTACAATATTCGACTTCTATTTCTTTAATTTTATTTAGGGGCCGAACCCATATTCGGCCCCCCCAAAAAAAAATACAAGCCGAACCCATATTCGACCCCTAAAGAACAATGGAGCATTCGGCCCCTATTCTGGGTTTTTTAGGGGCCGAATA
The DNA here is from genome assembly GCA_023529015.1 of Papaver nudicaule. Classification (NCBI taxonomy): domain Eukaryota; kingdom Viridiplantae; phylum Streptophyta; class Magnoliopsida; order Ranunculales; family Papaveraceae; genus Papaver; species Papaver nudicaule. Next base: position 10,724 of record JAJJMA010285872.1, on the reverse strand, counting down.
TGGCTCTAAAACTGCTTTTTTCGGACTAAATCACTCGATTCACCCATCAAAACAACATAATAATTCATACACACACCATAATAATCAAATAGGATGAAATGGGTTTGCGAAATTACCTTTGAATTTCGTCTTTTACACGCTCAATTCAATTTCGACGTTGAACTTCGGCAATGGTGGGTTCATCCGGATCCGGTGGAGATTTTGGTTGTTTGTTACCTCTACTAGTCGTTGATTTCGTCCTCCCCGTGTTATATAGAACGCACGACGATTAATTTTTCGTAAATCGACGAGTTACGATGATTTCGCGATGATTTTGGCGATGAAATAGGTTCGATTTCGTTTTGGTTTCGTTTTAGAGAAAAGAAGAAGAATAAGAAGAAGAAGGAGGAGGCAGCCGAATGTTTTTTTTTTTTTTTGTTTTAGAGATATAATTAAGAATATATAGGCTAATTAGTTAAAGGGTATACTAGTAATTTCTAGTGCTAATTGAGGGATAACTTAGACATTTGATAGCAAGGGTATTTACGTAATCTGTGTAGTGGGAGGGGTTGCAGAATTTGTGGAGGGCTCAAAGCACGTTTCATTTTTAATATTAATGGTGACCCCCTATAGATCTAAGGATGCTGGTGTTGCCACATCAATCTCTACAAAATCTCTACTCTAACAATCTCTACACCTAGCAGCTCCGTTAAATTAGAGAGGTTGTAAAAAGTGAAAGAAGAATAGGGTTGTCTGGCGAGTAAATTGTCTGGTTCTGTTTGAATATTATTATTGATTGATTTAGAGCAGTAGTAAAATTTACAGAACTAGTCAGAGAGTAAATTGAACAACATAATGACAATGTAATACCCCGATTCGGCGGTGGTTGGCCGAACGATGGAATATAAGTAATGAATTCTTCTTTCATAACACCGAGGCCTTTTCAAGCATAATTAACTCAGCAGTTGTAAAAAATCTGAAGTTACGCGTGCTCGGGCGGGAGTAGTCCAGGGATGGGTGACTTCCCGGGAAGTTGCTGTCGGATGACCGCAGCGGTAAGCGTTGAAAACCCCACACAGCCGGATGACCGCAGTGGTTAAGTGGGGACAGTATCGGTGGAGGGACGGGTCGTTACAGATGGTATCAGAGCCGACGATGGTTCACCTGTCGAGGGTGGGAGAGTACGCTGGACGGGTTGTGTGCCAGGTAGCTCGTCTCATGAAGGGCAATAAACGTCGAAGATCTGGGGCTTGAAAAATATATTCCGGAGCCGAGGACGGCTCCAATTTAAAGGTGGTGGTATTGTAATACCCCGATTCGGCGGTGGTTGGCCGAACGATGGAATATAAGTATATTCTTCTTTCATAACATCGAGGCCTTTTCAAGCATAATTAACTCAGCAATTGGAAAAACTCTGAAGTTAAGCGTGCTCGGGCGGGAGTAGTCCAGGGATGGGTGACCTCCTGGGAAGTTGCTGCCGGATGTAGGGGTGTCAATAGATATCCGATTATCCGTTATTCGTTCGGTACCGTTCCGTTAATAAAGGATTTTATCTGCAACTTATTGGAACGGATATCCGTTACCACTAGTTAACGGATAATAGCATGTTAATGGAATGGTAACGGTAGAGCATGTATCCGATCCTTTAAATATCCGTTACCGTTAAAATAGGGTTTTTTTATATAATTTCACATAAACCTAGCTAAACTTTTTGCATTTCCGTTTATTTTTTGTATGAACAAGTGTCTACTATTACTACTACTAGTTTGTTGAAATTCTAACTTATATCACAATATTTTTGTTGGTATTACAAGATTGCAAATTTCAACAAATATTTTTGTTTATATCTAACTTAAAAATATTAACGGAACGGATAATTAAAGGCTATTATCCATTATCCGTTAATATTAACGGAACGGATACGGAATGAACTTTTACTATCCGTCGGATAATTAACGGATAACAGATATCCGTTAAAAATTAATGGAACGAATACGGTATGATCAATATCCGTTTCGTTAAGTACCGTCGACAGCCCTAGCCGGATCACTGCAGTGGTGCCCGTTGAAAACCCCACACTGCCGGATGACCGCAGTGGTTAAGTGGGGACAATATCGGTGGAGGGACGGGTCGTTACTGACAATTTCCAAGAAACCCAAACTAATGGTGCAAAATTTTAGATGTAGCCATGCAAGCTCAGGAAAACTTATTTTCCATCTTCCCTTGTCCAAAGATTTTCTCTCTTCTGTCGCTGAATGATTAGAAGTCCCCAATCCATTGCAAAAAGTTTTAAATTTTTGTAGTCCCATTAGATAGGCGGAATTTCAATTCCAAGATGGTTTTTTTCCACATAAAGTCCTTATTTATTATACATAGGATACTGTGTTAAGAATGAGAAAAAGGGTAAAACAGGAAAGTAGATGGATATTTAAGAATTTAGATAATTTATTAATCAAAGATATTTTGGCATTTCCGCCTTTTTTAAAGGGACTGAGGGAGTATAGTGGACCGAGTAAGTAACACATCTGTTATTATTTAATTATGTTTGCATAAAGTTAATTTTTGCAAGATGTATTAATATGGCTATGTAGTTGAAATAGAAGATTCAGTGGTATTAGGGTTTCATTGATAAGCTTGGAATATTTACAACTTCATAGTTTATTACTTTGTTGAAGGTGTTATTGGTATTAATATGCTAGTTATTTACTGTGTCGTTTCACTTCGACTTTCAGGAAGAACATGTATGTTGATGAGGACATTTTCCGAACTCTTTTGAAGTGGTTCGGAAAGCACCCAGGATTCACTATTGGCATCTTATTGTTAGTGTTTGTGTCATAATTTTTGTTATTTTATATGTCATTTTCAAACAAACCATCAACACAAATGTGAACTATTTTGAAGTGGTTCGGAAAGCACCCATGATTCACTATTGGCATCTTATTGTTACTGGCTGATGTCATAATTTATGTTATTCTATATGTCATTTTCAAACAACCCATCAACACAAATGTGAGAGAATATTATTGGTTAATTAGAGACGTTTTGTTTATCAATAGTATGGTTGCCCTGGAGCTAAACAGTCTTAGGAAAAGAATTCCTCAAATTAGAAATAGCTCCACAGCAGGGCATCCCAATGATATATGCATCATTTGTGGGTGCCAATTCAAAGGAAAGAAATGGTTTAATATGGGAACAAGTGTGTGTAGGATCCCTTCCTGCGGGCACTTGTTCCACAAGACATGTCTCATTAAAATATTTTGTAGGATGAATAGTGATATGGCTGGCCGGTGCCAGGTTTGTAAGTAGCCAATCACCATCCAGGTCTAAGAAGATATGAGTGTGTTAAACGGTAAGCTAGCATTCAGCTTGAAGCAGAATCGAAACTTTGAGAGAAGAATGTTCAATTTGGTAGTGAACCAAAAACATGGATTATGAATGGGGAAAACATGGATCCTATGATCCCAGTACCTGAGGACATCTCGGTTTGGTGATTTGCGCTGGTTTTTGTTTGTGGAGAATTTGAAGTTCTGGAAATAACAGAGACATGAAGTATTGTAGTCTGTAGTTGTTGAAATTAATTACTCTAAATACTTTCGGATTTTAATTGTGAGTACAAAGTGATTACAATTGTGTACCACTGAGATATCTTTCTAAAATTTGTTGTTACAAAGAATATATTAAAAAATTACTTATAAATAAATACAGATGTGAGTTACATAATATGCATGATACCACATGTATCACATATAACACAAGAACAATCTTTCTTGTTGTTGTTACAAAGAATATATTAAAACCTGGAGTACCGCTCAAAGCGACGAAATAACCACGAAGGCGAATGCCATGGAAGCGACAGACCAAGGAGTAAAAAGAGAACGTACGTAATAAAACAAGAGAAGATGTATACAGTATAACCCCTATAAAATAATAGCGTCGGGATCGGCAAAATTAATTATATTATCGCGATATTAAATAATCAATAATATAATAATTATTAATTTATATATTTTCTATTGCATCATGAATCTACAACGCCAAAAACTATTCTAATGTTAATAAAAATCGAAAATAAAATATGATGTGACGTCAATTTCAAGAAAATCGAAGTCTAATGTTAATGAAAGTCCACGATGAAATTCAATGTGATATCAATTTTAAGAAAATCCAAGTCATTATCGAATAAATCTTTACTAAAATATCATAAATGTAAAATTAATTTTATATATTTTAAAGTATTATATCAATTTATATATAACATGTGACCTATATATAACTTCAAAAAGTTATTAATTTATAAATTTATCGAATTATTAATTTAGCACGTTGGCCCTGACTTGTGACCGGAAGAATTTATTATTTTAGAGCGAATATTATTATCGTAGATTATTTTATAGAGGTTCTATTGTACGAAGAAAGGGAAAGTGCAACCATATATAAAGACAAAAAAGAGAGAAACTTGTACTGCCCAAGCTAAACGAGTTGAGGAAGAAGATACCTCTGGTAATATTTAGTTCCGGAATCTATCCAAATGATAGGTGAAAAAGAAGGGGTACTGAAATACTACCAACTTTTCGTTTTGGCTCGTGAGTCTTATGGGTGAAGTATGGACGATCTCAAAAATCAATTTCCACACTTATAACTGGAGTTGTTAAACCTCGACAAAGAGTACTTTGGAGTCAACTTCACAGTTATGCAATAACGTACTACTTGGTGCTTTAATTATAAACCAAAGTTATAATGCGGAAAGTAAAAGCACACAAGACACCAAACGTTTTTTTAACTAAAAAACTGCCTTGCATAAAAACCTCGGGACCTCGTCCAGTTTGAACACTGCCCAGTACAAACTGACTACAAACACTATCCTACTATAAGACTTTGGTCTGGGATGTAGCAGAGACCAACTCAAGCCCTCCAAGAAAATTGGCTACTGTCGCCTTCCTTACGTCTCTGGATCCCCCACAGATCGTCACGCACTTGATTCCCCTAGCTGACGTCCTTTACAGGCCTAGGAGTTGCTTTGACCGATGCCAAAGGCTTGTGTCAGCAATACTGTCTTTTCAACCAAACTGTTGACGTATGGTGTAACTGTCCTCTATCAGTTTACCACACACAAGATGACTTCCTTCGGATTGTTAAATCCAGGTCATACGGAAATCTACTTAACAAATCGGGGCTGACACGCAAACCAAGTAAGCAATGCCCAATTCGTATCTACCTCAGTTATACACGAAGAACCAATTAAGGAACTTGTATAACTGGAGCTAACTAGGTCTTACAACACCGAGTGCAGCCGTGCGTTGCTACCTTTCCAACCTTGTTGAGTAACGTATCAGTTCTTGAATAGCCGTATAGCAGAAGAGACGGACTATGGAATAGACAAGAACGTGATCAGGTTACCAAGGCTACAGGTTAATCAGATTTCAACCAAAGACGGTTTCAATCTCCTACCCGTGCTTCCCAACTCTCAAGAGAAGTCTTTATAGTCGTAGGGAGTTCCCAGAGGAGCTGCAACCTATAGAGGATGACTATACCACAACAAGCATTCACCGAAGTGAAAAGAGTTTACGCTACCTTCCCTAAGGACCTTCACGTATGCTTTGGAATAAAGCAATCAATTACTTGTCCCACAAGTTAGGGAAACCCTAAACTTGATAACCAAGTAATAGAGATTAATCTCAATTGGAATTCTTTTTAGAATTATCTGCCAAGTGTTTTGTTAGCTCAAAAACACTTCAAGATAGAAATCCAACAGACCAGAGATAATCTTATCTTATTGACTCATTGAGGATCGTTAGATGGAACACAAAAGAGTTTATGTTTTACACAAGTCCATCTAGGAGATAAAGGAGTTTGGAATTTGACTCAGAGTGAAATTCAAAGAGAATATTCACTAAATCCGACACCACCAAGATGACTACCGTCAGGTTCACGTACTGGTACGTGAACAAAATAGCCATCTCGAACTCAGGGAATTTCCGAGTGTCTGGTACGCAAACCGGTTCGTGAACCGTGCGCCTGTCAGATTTCGTCAAATCTGGATTCCGCTGGAAGTACTGGGCTGAGCCAGAACTTAGACGTGTGAACGTCCTCAGCTGTGATCCATGGACTCTTTGCTCAAGAGTACTCCTTTAGATTCATCCATATCCAACTAACAGTTTGCAAGCAAACCATTGCAATGGACACATGGCACCGAATCTGTCTCATTCATTCTTGTACTCACAGTATTTGTGGGATCAAACACTGGTCATGACACAACATGTTACACAAGAATACGATCTCAATCGCTATTATCACTACTAAAGTAGTCGACTATATTTCGAAAGAATAGATGAAGTAGAATAGAAGAATATCCATAAAGTCATAACTCCTACTAACCTTTTGCCGATGAAGAATAATTGATGTCTTATTTGTCTTCACAGTCTTCGTCTTCAAGGTCTCTAATACTTTGTCTATATCCCAATTCCGAAATCTAAACTCTAGTAGGCTAAATCAAGAATTGAGTTTTGACACCTAAAACTGTCAACTAGCTTGACATACCAACGCTAGTGGGTTTGACCGGACAATGCCCTAACAATCTCCCCCCTTTGTCAATTTTAGTGACAAAACCAATTTACATATGGATTCAAATAATATACAATGAAGTACTAACCATATGTAGTTCTTGATTTCTTGAATTCTTCAACTTCTCCTTTGAGTCTTGATGTGTTCGTTGAACTCTTGTTGATGAATCCGTAGTCAGCAGTCACAACATAACCAGCTCAAACAACCATATAGGTACGCTTAAGCTTACGTGGGTTTGGTATGCTCATCCCACATGTTGTTTGTGCGTAAGAGTAAGAATCTGAGAAAACTTTGAAGTTGGTGTAGCAGAACTTTTAAAGTGATTCTACTCATTCTTGATACGAAGTTGATCTCAACTTTAATTACTCCCCCTTACTTGATACTTTGTGAAAAGCACAACAAGTAAGCACATGATGTTCTCCCCCTATGGTAATGCAACCACAAGAACAAGAACCATATGTATTCTCCCCCTATTTGTCACAAAAATATGACAAAGTAGTTTGGGACTAGGGTTTCATACACCTATAATAACAGGTGAAGCCAAGTACTCGCATATCAAGTTTAAAGATGGTATACTTAGGTAATCTGAACAACAAGATTCCTGAGTTCTCACCTTATGGAGAAATAAAGATACACTTTCTCCCAATATTCCACAACCACGCTCCCCAAAAAGATTTGTTATTAAGCGCAAGTTCAAAAAGAACTCTCCCCCGTGTGGTGTCATTCAATAAAGAACAACTGACAAAGACGAACATGGACAAGAACAATTGAATGTTATCCAGTTTTGCTTTGTTGATAATCTCTTTTCCTTAGCCAATTTCGGAAAAAGAGTTATATGATTCTGAGTTTGAGAAAACCCTAAAAACCATTTAATCAAAAGTTTCTTAATCGTGAGAAAAAGCATAACTTTTGTAAATAGACACAGCTTTACGTCACTACCGAAGCAATGGAAAAAGCCATGTTTTGCAATAAGATTGAGGTAGACAAATCAAGTATTGCAAACATCATTAATAACATCTAAAAAGAACTTTTATTAATGAAATAAAGTAGTACATGCTTGAAAAACTCTAAAAAGCATGAAAGGCAAACTATTAAACAGATTTAGTTTATATTCCTTAGGCAAAAGTAAGAACAAGTTCTCACAAGGAACCAACTAATCTGATCTACTAAGAAAGAATAAATCTAAACAAAAAGTTGTTGTTAACAACTTTATTTAGGATTGCTACTTGGAAAACTAGCCACTTTTGGCAGTACAGACTTCACAATACTTGTTGTCAGCAAGTTTCTCGATCTGTCTTTTCAAGAGAGCAAGCTCATCCTGTACAGCTTCCAACTGGGACTTAAGCAATGCATTCTTTCTTGTAGTAACCATGGTATTCTTTTTCATGGTTTCATAATCTATGAAGAAGCGATAGACGATGGCTGATGAAATCTGAACCCTCTGATCCAATTTTTCATATTCATAAGCATCAAAGGCATAAACCCCAAGCTGACGAGTATGAAAAGCCATAGTCTCTCCTTCTTCCAGAATCTCTTATTCCCTTTCTATCTCTTCAGCGCCTTGAGCACAGCTAAACTTCTCCATTTTTAGAGGTAGAATAGCAGAGAAAATACTTGAATAATTATTCCTCAAGTATTGTGGTATTTATATAGGAATACCGAGAAAGGATTGACTCAAATATCTCGCACAATTTTGCACACCCAGAGTCCCTTGGGTTTGTGTTTGTGTTTTAGATAACAATGAAGTAATCTAATGGAGATTTGAGTGATTCTTTTTCGCAGAGAAACACTGTGTCTGCGCAGTTTGAGTTTTTATACTGAGAAACACTTCTGACGGTTCGGGAACCGGGTAGAACAGGTTTTTGAACAAGTCATCCTGGACAAGTGTCTCCATCCGTATCTCACAACATGGTTTTTGACATAACCGTGTTTGTGCACTCAGGTGCCTATTATAAGTGGTACTAATCATTAGTCAGGGTTTCTTCTCCCCTGTTTTCATATTTCCTTATCTCTCAGTACTAAGACAAGGAAATAGTTTGCAACACTCAGGTTTGAGTGTTGGGGTGAGTATTGTCATACTCACCTGGTTTGGACCTTCGTCTAGACCTCCTCGATCTTCTTCTTTTTCCAAAGTTATCATAAAAGCAATTGTCATTAGGATACGGCTCAGTATCTGACAAACTCCTGGATGATTTCCTAGCTTCCTGAACCTGTTTTTCAAGGTCTTCATTGAGCTTAGTGTATCCTGATAACATCTTGTCCAGATTTTTCAGGCTTATCATCTCTTTGGAGGATCGAGGTTGATTGCTCTTAGAGTTCCCTCTCTTCGGAGTCTGCTTTTTAGCAGTCACAGATGTCATGTTCTCCGGTCTCTGAGGTTTTCTTCTAGAGTATGAAATAGCTTTACTATGATTTTCGCTCATAGGTGAGGACCCTCTCTTTATCTCATACCTTGTCCCTGGGTAAGATTTTGAGAGTTCAAACACACTTTTCAACACATGGTTTAGAGTGTGCTGGAGTTGAGAAACTCGTTGTATCCTCTTTTGGCTATTGCATTCAGACTGACGGTGTCCTTTCTTTTTACAGAAACTACATGATTTCTCATGTTTTCCTTCAGTAGAACTCCTTTTGTGGGTACTGTTATCATCAGAATGATGAGGGGAATTGATCACCTTGTCAGAGGTGCTCGAAGATATCACCTTCGTTCCAACAGTTTTACCACGGTGAGTTCTTGTATCTGATTGACTATTTTCGGGTTTTTCAGATATTGATTTGAGCCGATCAATTTCTCCCGTTAACTCTTCAATCTTTTTATGAGCAATCATAAGTTCAGATTTTTCAGATTCTGTACTGGTGGGGTTTTGGGGACTACCACTTTCCAGGGTCGAGTCGGCTGCATGACTTTTCTCTTTTAGTAGTGCAATCTTGGTGGTTAAGGACATAACCACGGATTCTTGTTCATTGACTTTATCCAAGAGGGAGTTAACCCTGGCTTTTAGTCGTGAGATCTCAGAAGACTGAAATTTCATGAACTTGATGAGATCACTACTTTCCTTAGCTGCATCCCTTTCAATTTCTGAGTCAGAGTCATCTGTCACATTGAAAGAGTAGGATTATCACTCATACTGACAACCTGATTTGGTTGTTCTTCACAGGCTGGATTTGAACCAGGTGTATATGAGTGTAATGGAGTTGTGTCTTCTGATGTAGAATTAGTACTACCATCCTTAACTCACAAGCCTAGATAAACACAGACAGTTACGTCTTTAATGTGTTCACCTGCTCTGATACCAACTGAAAAAGGAGGGGTACCGAAATACTATCAACTTTTCGTTTTGGCTCGTGAGTCTTATGGTTTAGGTTTGGACGATCTCAAAAATCAATATCCAAACCTAGATAACCGGAGTTGTGATCTTGGGGATCAACTCAACAAAGTTGGGACTTCGGAGTTAAACTCAACGGTTATTGGATAACGTACTACTTGGTGCTTTAATTATAAATCAGAGTTATAATGCGGAAAGTAAAAGCACACAAGACATCAGGGATTTTTTTAACGAGGAAACTGCCTTGCAGAAAAACCTCGGGACCTCGTCCAGTTTGAAAACCGCCCAGTACAAACTGACTAGAAACACTAGCCTACTATAAGACTTCGGTCTGGGATGTAGCAGAGACCAACTCAATCCCTCCAAGCGAATTGGCTACTGTCGCCTTCCTTACGTCTCTAGATCCCCCACAGATCGTCACGCACTTGATTCCCCCAGCTGACGTCCTTTACAGGCCTAGGAGTTGCTTTGACCGCTGTCAAAGGCTTGTGTCAGCAATACTAGTTTTGCAACCTTATTGTTGACGTATGGTGTAACTGTCCTCTATCAGTTTACCACACACAAGATGACTTCCTTCGGATTGTTGAATCCAGTTCATACGGAAATCTACTTCACAAATCGGGGCTGACACGCAAACCAAGTAAGCAATCCCAATTCGTATCTACCTCAGTTATACACGAAGAATCAATTAAGAAACTTGTATAACTGGAGCTAACTAGGTCTTACAACACCGAGTGCAACCGTGCGTTGCTACCTTTCCAACCTTGTTGAGTAACGTATCAGTTCTTGAATAGCCGTATAGCAGAAGAGACGTACTATGGAATAGACAAGAACGTGATCAGGTTACCAAGGTTACAGGTT
>JAJJMA010285868.1:0-14151 GCA_023529015.1 Papaver nudicaule | reverse complement strand
GGACAACATCAACTGCAAGGTTTCACACTTAACAATTAAGCTTAGCTCATGATGGTCATGGTTATTATCAGGCAAAGGGTTCAGTATCAACATGTATAAAGGCTTTAACATCTATACAAGGTTCTACGCAAAAATAGCTGGCATGGATAACATTCAATGAAATTCAAATAACTGAATACATCTTCTCTAAATTATCATAAACCAAACCAAGGTTCAAAGATCTACTGAAAATAAACAATCAAACCATCATCAGTTCTCAACTGCTCCTACTCATCATCACAAGGTCTGATGATACTTATTACAATCAACTGAAATAAACATCTAAAACAGCAAACTTCTAAGCAAACAAGCTTGTCTATCAGCTTATAACTCCCTCCATTGTTAGATCCATGAGTAGCCATGAGATCGGTAATTTTGGTCATTAAATGACGTGAGTTGTGACACTCAGTAGGCAAGAAGCAACAAAACAGATTTATTATGCACAACAGATGCAAGTTTTCAGAGCAAAATAACATGGATAAGCACATAACCTCTGAACCATATTGACAACCCATTATCAAACAAAGAATATAACAATCATCTCACACAACCAGATCTCATCTCAAACAAGAGCTACCCTACACAGGTTTAGGGAATCACATTCGTTCCCATGGATAACTCGTACCCAATCATAGAGTATTTAGAGATCACACCCGTCTCATGGACCTCAGCCCAAAGTAAAACATCATGCTCAAGAACAATGTTAGTTAATCATCAAACATGATAGAAATATGAAGTTTGTACAATAACTTAATCAAAACATTTTTGGGTTTGTGCCGCGCCTACCTCAAACAAGCAGGCAATCACAAGCAATCACGGTATGATGCACCAGAGACATCTATAATCTTTAGCTCCAAGTTCTGATCTCAAGGGTTCTAGCTCTCTTTCTTGCAGTTAACCCTAAACTCAGTCTCGAGTTCTCTTTTTATACTGTTAGTCTACGTCTAGTTTCATTAGCTAGGGAATCTCTTAACTTGTACGCAAAGGAATAGAGTTTCTATGTACTCAATCTTTCACAACCAATAGTTAAGTGACATTTCAAACCTATGACAAGGTAATGGTTATCAAAACTTCTCTGATTCATATGTCAGGTTCTCTACGTGAACCGAGACTCTACCATAACAATATACGTGTTTGAAAGAAAATCAGGAAATAACTTAGCTCAGCCTCGTCTAGCCTAAGTGTCATGGCTATCCATACATGCTCATCTGTGCTATCTAACATGCTTGAACATCCTCTGGCTAACCCCTGCGTCTAAGGCAACTCCCTATACTAGCTTTAATGAGCAAACAAAACATGCATCACACACAACAGGCATAGTATAACACACACATATACAAAATTGACTCACACTATCATGCATGTATGAAGTTAAACTTGGGTCAGGGTATTACAACTGATGAGTGTGAAGACCTTGAAATGAAGAAGCGGAAACTGAATTGTCTGTGATTACACAACAATTCAAAGATCTTCTCAGATCTAGAAGAGACAGGCGATTCAGGAGTAGAGGACCCTTACCAGAATTGAAACCTAATTCTGATCGGGATAAGGATGATCTTGCTGATGTGCAATGTTTCAAGTGTCGAGGCTTTGGACACATGAAAGACATATGCCCTAGTAAGGAGTACCATAAAAGGGATAATGCTCTCTCAGTTCGGTTCGATGATATGTCTGACCAACATGAATTTGAACTAAATCATGAAGAAATTTCTTTAATGGTAGATACTTCAGATGAATGATGATTTAAGCATGATAAAGCTGACGATCTAATCATAAGTTGATCAGTAAGAGCGAGGACGTATTTCAAGAAAACATTCAGTTAAAATCTGATCTTGAAAAGGTAGAGAAAACCCTTCTCCTGAAAGATCATGAACTTGCGAAACTAAGTAGTGATGTCTCCTCAACTTTATCGCTGTAACTGTCTAAAATCTCATTACTAGATCTTAAATAGTACACCCATTCATACATACACATACAAAAAGTATTCAACATACAATATCAAAACAATATAGGAGGTAGAGTTAGAGATACATGACAACCAGTTACTTGGTTCTTACTCTAATGAGAGGCTTACATCCAAGAGACTCCATTATCCAAAGCTTGATTACATCACTCACATTATATGATTAATCTCTCACAGTTGATCTCTCGATTACAACTCTCACAGTACTGGGTTAGGGAGAGCAAGGAGATAAGATCTATTTTTCCTCTCTCTAAACCAGGCCAAATTCACTCAACCCCCCTCACAGAGGGGGTCACTCTCCTTATATAGGGGAACATTATAATGGGATACAGCTAATAATGATAGCGATGTCTTCTGACATATCTTGTCCTTACTCGCCCAGGTAGAGCTTCGCCGACCGTCACTTCCTCTTTAATACTTCAGCGAGTCTTCTTTCCTCCAGATAAGGATTGATAATGCGGAACCCACTGAGTCAACGGGTCAACTCTGACAATATATTCGTTCTACTCACTCATTAATGCCCAACCACCTCTCAACTACTCATACTGACAGGTCCACACTCGCCGAGATATGCGTCGCTCTTCTTTGGTTTGGACGATGTTGCTTGTGTTGCTCTTTCCTTTCTAGTTCAATCGCCGGTAGTTTCTTTAAGTGATTTCATACATCTCAGTTGTTTCCTATTTGTATAGTTTCGCCCTTGAGATGCTTTTCTTGGGCGAGGGCATTTTCTACACTCACATTTTGCCTCTTTCATCTCCAAGATCTTTAGTAGTCGGGGATGAAATTTTCCCATCTCGCCGAAAATACCGAGCCTTCCTTCTTCAACACTTCTTCTGCATGCCACGTGTCTCGCATGCGTTAGCCGCTTTTACTTTTGACTTGATGTGCCGGTTCGAGTACTCCTTTCCCACTATAAACCTGAGCATCTCTCTCCAAATCGAGTTCATCTTCTAAAACTTCTAAATCTTCTCTTTCCTTCAAATCTCTATGAGAGTTTCTCCTTTAAACCCTAACCCGAAACTGCTGCTGTTGATCCTTCTTTTCCTTCGAATTTCTCTGAGACTTCACCATAATCCTTTCCTTTTCCACCGTTATTATCGTTTCCACAACTATTCACTGGTCGAATCTGTGTTCAGATTCAAGTTCTGATTGAAAACTATTCATCTCCTCCTTTGTTCTTATTTTCCGGCCGCCTAAATCCTCACTGTAACTGTTTTTTCCGATGGCTTCTTCAGTTCCGTGAACCTTTCGCCAAACTCGATCTTCTGCTAAAGATGCTGATTCGCCAACAAAGACCCCTCTTGAGGTTGACTCACCGACTAAGCCTGCTCCTACTAAATCCACCAAGAGACCCACCTGGATCCAGTGGGATGATTATTGTTTAGATGCCAAATTGATGTATATCCGCTGAAGTTTTTGTGTGTACCCTAATATAAAACGGCCCAAGGCCCGCTAACCGGTCCAAAGAGGAGTCTAGAAGTTTCTAGATGTCTTCCCGGCCAAGTCTTTTCTCTATATAAATACAGGGGATCTAATCCCCAAAAGGTATGATCATCCAACCCTAAAAACTCCTGCACCTAAATCTCATACTTACTTGGGCGTCGGAGCCCTTTTTCTTTGTTTTGCAGGTTCCTCCCTATCTTATTCATCGTGTGGAGGGTAAAACATCATCAATATATCATCATCAATCAATCGTGTTTCGGGTGTGAATTTATTCGCTCCCAAACAGTTTTCTAAATTTGATGGCGTTCCTAAGCCGACGACTCTTATGACTCTTGAAGATCTTGGGCGAGACGATCAGAGTGAAACCAGAGTGGTAGTTGCCTTTGGATTGCTTAAGGAAGAAATGAAGTTTCCTCTATACGACCCGCGCCAACACTTTATCCTAGACTCCCTTCAACGCATCAAGAAAGTCATTTCTAGCTTACTGCCAATGTAATTCGGATACTGATGAAATGGAAGCTTCGCCGAGAAGACCAATCAAATTATCCTGATTTGTTTGTGAAGGGTGAGTTTGACCCCGAGTCATTTACTGTCGACAAATTTTTGCTTCAGTATGATGTTAAACCGTCGGCGAAAAGAGGAAAGCCATGGGCGTATCGCTTTGTTATCAAGAGGACTCTAAAATCTAATCTGATTATGCTTGGTGCAATTGAAAAAAAAGCTTCTAAGGAAGTTCCTACTGCCCGCAAAAACACTGAGGGCGGCTGGTCAAATTTACCCTACTGGCTCGAGGGTCCTTGGGTTGGCTCGACGAGGCAAAAACGAAACCTCGAACCAGTTTCGTCGAAGGTCATGAACGTTTCAAGGATTATGACTTTCTCCAAGTGCATTAGACTGAGGAAAAGCTGTACCGCGGTATTGACGGGATTATTCACAAGGATGCCAAGGGTAATTGGCTATTACTGTCGACTGAGGATGCTGATAATACCGAGAAGACTACTAAAAGGTCTGGCAAGAAAAGACATCAATCGGATATGGAGGTTGAAGATCAGGTAACAAACTCTCTATTTAATTTTAAATATATATATCTATATTTGCCTCTGTTTGTTTCCGGATCTGAATGACGAGATTGATGCTTGATTTTCAGGGTACTACGAAAGAATTGACCCAGCAGCAGGAGCGCGCCGAACTTCGTAAGAAACTTCAAAAACTCACGACAAAGCAATCTGTAGAGAAACCTGAAAATAGATCAAACCAAGGAAATCTTCATACTGAGGGTGTCAAGGGTTTTCCTCAGCCTTCCAATTCTTCTTCTAAGCCAAAGATAAGAGTTACTGATTCGGCGAAGTCATCCCCTAAACCTGGTAATCTTGTCATTAAGCTCAAGGAGAATGTTGTCCCTCCAAGCAATTCCGAAATACCCAATGAAGAAAGAAACGTTGGTGTAGAGATGGTAGATCAAAGTTTTGAAGTGCCTCATGCTGATCAAGAAGTTGATACCCTTGCTGGGAATGCCGGCATGACTACGGATGCACAAGATCATTTTCCTAACTTTCCTCGGTCAACAGTTCCGGCTTTGAATAAGATGCCTCTCGGCAATAGGTCCGCTGCTAAGTTAAGGAGAAGGTGCACCGACGAAGTGGTCAATAGGCTTGCCGATTCTTTTACTAGGTTGCTTAATCTTGGAGAAGAACAAAATTCTCTTTATTATGAAACTATGGTGAAAACCTCCTCTACTGGGCTTGTCGACACCGCTGATCTGTCCATTGTGGCCCACGACTTGTCTTCTCAAGAACATTTTAATTTTTCTTACGGCGGTAATTGCTTCCCTTTAAAACTTTTTGCTCCTAACCTGTTATCCCTTTGTACCATGCTAATTCTTCTTGCCTCAGGGATACCAGCATGTGCTTGGTCTCATTGATACCTTTGAGGCATAGGGTGACAAGATCAATGAACTAAGCCGAGAGAATTCTGATCTCAAGCACGATCTTGAAGAGGAAAAAGCAACTATTAAGAGACTTCACGAGATGCAACGAAAAAATTCTGGCGAGCAAGGAGAACTTAAAGGTAAGAATATCATGTCATTTGTCTGTTCTTTAATTATCGCACTTTTTCCCTTTCATTTAACTTTCGTCGAGACCCTTAGACCCCATCCCTTCCAAGGTCGCCGACAACATCCAGACAACCGACTAGAGCGAGCTGAAATCGAGATTGACAACTTGGTTAATGCTAACGCTAGGAAGTGTGGCATGCTGTTTGATTTTGCCAAGGATGCCAAGTGGTATTGCCGAGAGTTTAATCATGTTACCGAACTTTACGAAAACCTTGATCGTATTCTCAAACTGCTAGAACGGAACTAAGCTGGGTTGAGAGCGGATATGATAATGCCATTCGCCTAGCAGAACTTGCTCGCAAAGCCAAGGATAATGCTATGGTGGATCATACTCGACCCAGCACTATGTGGAAGAATGAAAAGGCGAGGGCTGAAGAATTGGTTTCGCGACTAAATCATATGACTACTGAAAGAGATACAGCTCAATTAGAAATTCAACGCTGGAAAGATTTCGCCCAAATTCATGGGGATTGTGCTAGCAGCTTCAACAACAAGTATCTTCTCAACAAATGCAAATAGCATCAATGTTTGGTCCAAGTGCCAATCGAGATTTTGAATCTAACATGAACTTACTTAGGAATGCACAAGAGGGTGCCCTCCAACATGTGCATGGGTTAGAAGGTAGATTTATAGGGTGTCCCATCACAATGATTTTCTTTTGCCTCAGTTATGATCATGTCTTATTTTCTTATTTTCAGAGCGAATCAAACATTTGGAGGACGAGCTGGAAAAGCAGAATAAGATAGTTGAAGATCATAAAATGTGAGTGGATAAAATTTCTGAGTTGGCTGTCAAGCTCCAGTCTCATAAAGACTGTGAAGAAAGGTTGAACAAGGTCTTAGAAGATCACCGAGGGTGCTCAAATGAGATTTCAGAGCTAAACATCAAACTCCAAGAGCATCAAAAGTGTGAGGAAAAGATCAAGTATTTAGATGGAAAATTTGAGTATGTTGGGAAGATCAGCGATACCCTACAGACCGACCTGAACAATGTTCAGAAGAAATTGAGAGACCAAGAGGAACAGCATGACAATGAGTTACTCAATCTAGCTTTTGTCGCCGTGCAAGACTATGTCAATTCGAATTTCCCAAGTATACCTCGACATTCCCGAGGAGTATGATATTCCAGCTGAGCCTATCGCCGAGGAGAAGGAAGAAGATTGTGAGGATGAGAGCGAAGACGAAGAAGACAATAGTGACGCCGAAGGATCTGCATATGAAGAAGAGTAACTTTGAGGGTTTAAGCCATTGGGAGATCTCTGATTCCCAGGATACCCTGTAGGTTGTCAGTGTTACTTTTGCCCGTTGTTATCTTTTTGTAATCTTTGAACGGTTTTTTGGTGCTATTACATTTTGTAGGAACTATATCGTATGGCCTATCTTGTTCCTTTGCTTGTTAATGGAGAAACGTTTATCTTGTTCTTCTTGTTTGAAAAAAATAATTTATGCCTCTGCACTTTAACAATAACTTGACCTATCTTTTTCCAAGTGATGTACCTATGCTTATCCGTCTGACTACGGTTAGAGAACTCTCTATTAGCTAGCGCACCCTCGCCATGTTACTTGTGCTCGTCGGCGATCTTATTATAAGTGTTTTGGTTTGCCAAGGTTAGTGGCTTTTTGCCGTGGGGAGTCTTATATTTTTATGCCAGACACTTACAGATCAATAAGTAACGCGATTGGATTTATTGCTAATGAGGCCAGTCTTATGTTACCCATGGTTATTCACTCGGTAGATTAGGCCAGTTATTGCACTTCTTTGATTTGGTTATAGGATAGGACCTTCTTTGGTCAAGAGTTGTTAGCTCTGAGAGACTTTTCTAGTCTATGGCATTTCGTCATTGTAAGTGGCACTTAGCCTTAAAATAGTACCTGATCAGGGTTATAGTCTATGGCTTTTTGCCTCATCATATCGCACTTGGCTTTAAGGTAAGACCTTTTTTGGTTAAGAGTAATGGCGGATTATAGGGTGAAACAAACAAGTTCCGTAAGAAACTGTATTTGTAAGTGATACGAAGAGAGCCTTAAGCTTCGTCAGAAACTTAATGATAATCTGATTGGAATAATCAAGATCATAACCATAAAGGTTGAATAATAATGTTTGATAATTGATAATAATATAAGATAGATGTGTCTCTAAGCAATAGAGTTAGCCTTTATATAGGCATACAATAACCGACCAAAGGTAAATAAAAGGAAATCAACCTAAACTAGGAAAGCTAAGAAACTTGTGATACAAGAACTACTCGTAAAGAGCAGGATTAAATTAAGAAAGCATAATTAGCTAATGCAGTATGAAAGATGTACTACATCAGTCCACCCTTCTTGAAAGGAACTCGCCCTCGAGTTCATGGGGTAGAAATCCATCGACTCCATAAGAGACCTCCGTCCGAGTCTTCGGTCTCCAACGTAACGTCTGGCTTCTTGAGTATCATCAAATAATGCCTCAAATGAATATTCTTTCATATCTTCATATTCTTCAAATGTTAACCTATAATAATTCATGTTGATGTCGTTATCATCTTCTTTATAGCCATTATTGACTAGTATCCATAGCATATTACCTCCTACCATTCCTCCCTCTCTTATAAACACCTTGTCCTCAAGGTGAAACCCCCTCTTGAGATCCTGGGTCAACTTTTGAAAATGCTCAGCTGCGCATATAAATTCCACAAAAACCAAGCAACATACTGTAGTACTAAATTGTTCATGCAAAAACAGAAACAGTAGTATGTTATGGTAAGAAGGAATGCTGCAAAAATCTCCATCTTATGTCTTCCCCGATCAAAGACAAAAGCCATATCATTAGTCTTCCAAGTCACATGATAGTCGATCTTTCTCCCAATAATAACTTGAGCTGCATTGTGCACTTGGGTAAATTCTTCCACATAATCAGATAAGATGGTACTATTTCTGAATGAGTCAATTTCTTTACCAGGGTCAAATAACCTTCGAGTAAGAATATTAGCCATACAGTGACCAAATCCTTGAATAACCACAATTGTAACTTCACCTTTGTAAACAACTGCAATATATTTCTCAAAACTCTGGACATGAAAAACATCATGCTCAACTGTAGTAATCGTGTAAATTTTTGCGCATAACATAGCACAAACATTCACATCATAAGAATTATCACCCTCCAAATTTTCAATGAGCTTAAATTTCCACTTTAGATAATCTCCCAACATGTAGATGTAAGTGAGATATAACGTGAAACTAATCATGATAAGGGAGTAAAAATAAATACCAACCAAGTTGTTGTGAACATACCAGCTGACCTCAAACTCCTTCACCAAATCAGATATCTTGCACATGAAAGGTAGACGACAATTTTCTTTGAGTTCGTCTTTGAAGCCAATAAAGCTTGCAGTATAAAAATAATTCTGCTTTCCAGGATATGCAGTGCTATTATTGTTATGCATTCGCGTTGGTCTTTGATAAGTAGAATTTGAACCACGTAACACACGAATTTCAACCTACATAGCCTGTTGAGCAACTTCAGCCATCTTGTAGACGGATTGAGTCATCCCCCGTGGGATAAATATGTTCAAACCATCAGTGTAACGTGCAACTAATTGCTCGATTCTAATCTTCAAGTGCTTGTCAAATATGCTTTCAAGACTTTCGATAGCAATATATCCCATGGTCCCACATGAATTCCCTTATAACGCCATTTGTTTTGAAATAAGAAACCCAACGTTTAACTGCCAGAAAAATATCGAACATAGCCGAAAATATAGAATTTAAGCAAATCAGAATGTAACTTGTTGGATAGTCTTGTCTCTACCAACATCAAGATCTTTCCATGATGGATGAGCGTAATCAAAACCTTCCAGAAGTCTGTTACTATTTGTTTTATCACTTGAATAAATATCGAAAACAGATTCACAAACAACCAGAATTGCACGAGAAAGCAAAAACAAACCAACGTATATGGTCCATGCAATCATTAGATGAAGGCCCATAACACCTCTAGTACCAAACTGCCAATTAACTCTTCCATTAGTAGTAGCCCATACAAGGTTCTCATCTATACTGTAAGATTGAGAAAGTCTCCCCGTGTTTGGGTAAGTAATACCAACAAAACTATATATACCAAATAAAAAAATACTGCCAAAGTTCTGTCAGTAATACTTTTTTTGTGTGGCATTCCCATAAACAACATGTGATCGTCAAGAAATCCAGAATTCCATGATACTGCTGTACATCTTCCACGCTCATATAGAAAACGAATATAGGTGTGAAAATAGCAATAATTCTCACCTGGTAGTTTGTTATAAGCTAAGTTCAATGCACTAAATTTTTCCCATGACTGAATTCCGAGAGAAAACTCACCAAACAACTTACTTCTATGAAGATCAAGTTGTCCGTTAACATCAACCATTGAATGGAAATCCAAAATAATATCAGGAGTCTTCTCTTCTTGTTTCACAAAAGTATCTTGAAGTCTCGGAACAATTTCATGCACAGACGTGCCCTTGTATTCATCCACAAAAATTGACGGAGTAATAGAAACCACAATAGAAGTAATTGTAATATCCAAACAAAATTCATCATCGGTGAAATAAGTAAACGTCGGAAAAATTTGGAAACCTTTTCCACGATCAAATATAATTCGAGTATAATCATAAGGATATAAAACTTTACCGAACAAGTTGACGTTAAAGAACGGCTTGGAGTCTCCCATTTTTGTGTAGTTCACATCCTTGAACTTTCCATGCTTGTTGTACTCATAATATGCATCTTGTGAAATCACCTCAATAGGTCCGTGTAAACCAACGGTATCAACGTTCATAAGATTCGTAAAACTCGCATTAACAGTTGCATTAACGATCTTGCACTGACCTTCTTCTTCTAGAAAAGTAGATTTCATATTCTCTTGGTCGCCAAGATTAATATTGAGAACATGAGTTGACGTAGTGGATACGATAATATGTTTTGATGACAAATCTTCTACACTCTCGTCTTTACTGGAATTTGTATCATCTTTTTCAACAATAGTGGAAACCACATCATGTGATTTTTCTTCCATGCTCTCAGTATCACAATCGGTTGAAGTTTCTTCTTGTGAGTCTTCTACTGTTGAAACTTCATTAACCACAATTTGAGGAATTGTTGAAATACAACTTATCTCGTCTTTAGACTCTGCATCTTCCAATGCCTCATCTTTTTTGTCTGACTTTTCTTCTGAAGGCAGAAGAGAATTAAGCTCGACAATGGGGCTTACTGCATGATCAAAAGATGTTTGCATTGATGACGAACTTGATTGTGCTTCTTTCTTCTCATCTTTCATACCTAAATGTTTTGCCATCTTGATCATCAAATCTTCTTGCCAAGTAAACTTCTTTTCGATGGCATCTGTAAGAATTTTTAAACCAGTTTCAATACTAGTTTCAAGACGAGCAAAAGTTTATGCCATTGAACTTTCTGAAAACTACGGCAGCTGAAAAAAAGATTTATTTTTTCTGGGATTTTCGGAATAAAATAACAGAAATATTTTTTTTTAAATTATTTTTTTATTTTTTTATTTATTTTTGAAAACTAGGGTTTTGATAAAAAAAGATAGGTTTGCGGTGAAAAGATAGTTTTGTGGTAAAAAGATTGGTTTGCGGATGCTAGGATCAGGATCGAGTTCTAGATAAGAATCTAGAACTGTTGCTCTGATACCAACCAATGGCGGATGATAGGGTGAAACAAACAAGTTTCGTAAGAAACTGTATTTGTAAGAGATACGAAGAGGGTCTTAAGCTTCGTCAGAAACTTAATGATAATCTGATTGGAATGATCAAGATCATAACCATAAAGGTTGAATAATAATGTTTAATGATTGATAATAATATAAGATAGATGTATCTGTAAGCAATAGAGTTAGCCTTTATATAGGCATACAATAACCGACTAAAGGTAAATAAAAGGAAATCAACCTAAACTAGGAAAGCTAAGAAACTTGTGATACAAGAACTACTCATAAAGAGCATGATTAAATTAGGAAAGCATAAATAGCTAATGCAGTACGAAAGATGTACTACATCAAAGAGCTATTTAGATTCTTTATTCGGCGAAGCCTTTGGGCTTATGTTTTCGGCGTGGTTCGTTAATCTTTGTTGTTTCAGCTATTCAATGAAAGGTAAATGACATAATAGTTTGTTAATGGGGTTCGGCGCATAATAACAAACCTACGTCCCCGTATCTTATTCGTTGTTGTTTACATGAGCTAATAAGATTTCTTGGGTATTATGCCCGCCCAAGACTTCAGAGTTTTACATCATGGTTTCAAGGGTAGTACTTCTTGATAAACTTTGCATTCCAAGGATGCTCCAATTCTTTGCCATGCTCGTCTATCAACACATATGCTCCATTCCCCGCTGCTCTCTTGACTATGAAAGGACCTTCCCATGTTCGCTCCAACTTCCTGCACCCTTCTCGCTGAGAGGGAGGGATTTCTCGCAACACAAGGTCGCACGGTTGATATTCTCTAGGGATAACTCACCTATTGTACTCTATGGATAATCGTCGATGATAATTCTCCATATGTGCAAGCGCTATTAGTCGATGTTCTTCAAGATCATCGAGTTTCGCCAAGATTAAATCAGTGTTCAAATTCTTTTCCCATGCCTCATGCTTTGTCGTTGGTAAGATAACTTCTGATGGTAGTACTGCCTCTGCACCAAAGGTGAGTAGAAATGGAGATGCTCCTATTGCTTCTCTGACAGTCGTCCTGTATGACCATAAAACATTATGCAAATGTTCACACCATGCTTTCTTATGCGGCTCTACTCGCTTCTTAAAACCCATTCCAATGGTCTTGTTGGTTGCCTCCGCTTGTCCATTACTCTGAGGATAAAGTGGAGTTGATTTTCCCAGTTTGACGCCGTATGTAGCAAGAAGTTCTCTGATATTTTCGCCGACTAACTCTTTTCCGTTGTCTGTGCATATTTCTGCTGGCACGCCGAATCTACAAAATATATTCTCCAAGATGAACTTGAATACTTCTTGCCATGGCTTTTTCCTGAGAGCCTTAGCTTCACACCATTTGGTGAAATAATCAATTGCTACTATTATATATTTTTCTTTGCCCTGATCCTGGAGTCAGCGGACCTACGATATCAATCCCCCATTTGGCAAAGGGCCAAGGGCTGAGGACTGAGTTCAAGGATGTCGCCGAGGCTTTGATCCTTTTTTCCATATAACTGACATTTTTTGCATCGCTGAGCATATTCTTTGGCGTCACTATTCATCCATGGCCAGTAATATCCTTGCATTCTTACTTTCAGAGCCAGGGCTCACTGACCACTGTGAGTCCGACAATCTCCTTCATGGATTTCTTTTAGCAGCTTCTTAGCTTCTTCCCTTGACACACATCTCAACAGGGGTCCTGAAAATGATCTGCGATATAATATTCCATCTCTGAGTTCATAGTTCGCCGATCTACTGATTACTTGTTGAGCTAAGATCTTCTTTCCCGGCATACTAAGGCGGTCCAAATAGTATCTTATCGGCGTTTTCCAATCTGATTCGGCTGACTCCTCAGTGTCCATTGCCAATACTTCTCTTTGCTCTCGCTCATCCACTGAAGATTGTCGTACTCTTTCAATTGCTATAGAAGTGATCTCTGGGTCTGTCATCATGGATGAAATAAAAGCTAAGGCATCAGCATGCGTATTATCTTTTCTGAAGATGTGTCGAAACTTGATACCAGAAATCCCATGGGCATACTCCCTAGCAAGTTTTAGATACTTCCGCAATGAAGCATCGGCTACTTGATACTGTCCAGAAATTTGTCGAATCACCAACTGAGAGTCGCTTGTCAATCTAACATCGTTGATGCCCATCTCTATGATGAGTCGCATAACATGTATTACTGCCTCATATTCTGCTTCATTGTTGGTCGCCGGAAATTTCAGTCTCAGCGAATGTACTATCCTTGCTCCCTTCGACGATGTAAAAACAATACCAATTCCTTTTCCTTCTTCGTTTGATGAACCATCCACATACACTTCCCAGCTTGTAGGACTGCTTTTCAATAGCTCTGGAACCTCATTGTCTCTCTCATCTTGCATGAATGGTATGTCTTCTATTTCTTCCTCTTCTTCGATTGGGAAATCAACAAGAAATTCGGCGATGACTTGGGATTTCTGAGCTGTGTGAATTTCAAACTTTACGCCGAACTGCTCAATTTGAGTATTTCATTTAGCGATTCGCTTTACTCTCTGAGAACTGTGTAGGATAGATTCAATGGGAGTTTTAGTCAAGACAGTAATAGGGTGTGCATGGAAGTAGGGGCGGAGACGCAAAGATGCAAAGACCAATGCTATGATCAGCTGTTCGATCTTAGTATAATTCTTTTCAGCTTCTTGCAAAGTTCTGCTTATGTAATATATCGGCGTTTCTCCTCCTTTGGTTCGCACAAGTACTGTACTAATAGCTCCTGATGTAACTGTTAATACCAAAATATCGATGGCCACGTGTCACTTGCTCGTGACTTGGGGGCAGGATATAAAATGAAGACGAAGTACCAAATCGGTCCTCCACGTGCTTTACCCCATCACGAGGTATGACGGGAACCGAAGGTTATGATGAACCTACACTAG
>JAJJMA010285845.1:0-12104 GCA_023529015.1 Papaver nudicaule | reverse complement strand
GTTGATGGGGAAGTTTCTTGGATAATGGGTATGTGGGTAGGTGCCGTGCCAGAGGTTACAGCACCATTAGTCGAAGAGTTGGGGTTTTTGGTGTCTGATCCCGACCTTAGTTCAACCATCTTTGAAGGCTTCTCTGGAACCGAGAGAATGATCTCCCACTGTGGTCGCCAACTGTTTTTACCTGCAAAAACAAGTGTACCGTCTCTGGGTACTTTCGTAGTGCTCGGAGATCAAAGTCGAACAAGGCAAGCCTAAACCAAGGATGGCCGTTCCCACCTTGCTTCGGTCATAGAGAGGATAGAGGTTGGTCTAGGGAGGGAAACAGCGAAGAAACTTGAGATCAGGTTGAAGGTGAGTTTTTGGGCGTTTGAGTTCAAGATTTCCGTCGTGAAGTCGACTAGAAATCTCCAAGGGCTAGAAC
Organism: Papaver nudicaule; assembly: GCA_023529015.1. Lineage (NCBI taxonomy): Eukaryota > Viridiplantae > Streptophyta > Magnoliopsida > Ranunculales > Papaveraceae > Papaver > Papaver nudicaule. The sequence goes on along the minus strand of JAJJMA010285845.1, from coordinate 11,683 downwards.
GAGTTTAGATTCTCAGGTGTTTTCTCTGAGGCTCTGTGTGTTTTCTGGATGTTCTCGGTGCTCTAGTTGTTCTGAACGTTCTGCCTTGGAAGATAGAGTAAGCCTCTATTTATAGTTTGAACTCACCCTGATCTCTCGACAGAGAAGGTGGACGTCGTGGAAGAGTGGAGGAGTGGAGGACATGCGTTGGTTTCCGTAACTGCCTGAGTTGTGTGGAGCATGCCCACTCGTGCCATCTTCTCGTAACTGCCCACTATCTCCATCAGTTTCTTTCAACTGTCGTAGACCGCCAGACCAATACCCCTAAAGTTATCCCCCCGTGTGACGTTTTGATATCTCGAGTGAGTGATACGCGACTATTGCGTAGTTGAGTTGGGTAGAGTAGGGTTGTACGACTGATTGTCGTGACAAACATGGTGTGATGTCGAGTGGCCTTGGTTTTTGGCCAAGGCCACAAGTGCTTGATTGCGCTATGGCACTAGTTATGGTGGCGCCATGGCTTATGGCGCCATGGCTTATGGCGCCATGGCCCATGGCCAAAGTTTGGTTTGGAACGCGCCTTTGGCGGCTAGTTATGGTGGCGCCATGGCTCATGGCGCCACGGCCTTGGCCTTTGGCCAAGGCCACTTTGTTGTGGCGCCATGAATTATGGCGCCACGATTTTGTGTTTGGCTAATGCCTATTGTGGCGCCATGGAGTATGGCGCCACGGCCTTTTGGCCAAAACATATTCATTGTGGCGCCATGAAGTATGGCGCCACGGCCTTGGATTGTGGCTATTTTTTCGTTATGGCCTTGGCCTTTGGCCAAGGTCAAGTAAATTTGTGGAACCTTGTGCCATGGCCTTGGCCTCTTGGCCAAGGTTGATCCATGGTTTTTCATGGTTTGTGGCGCCATGCTATGTGGCGTTTATGGCTTTGGCCTCTGGCCAAGCTCGACTTTGAGCAGCCTGTGCTTTAGTCGTGGTGTGAGTGCTTATGCTACAACACACTTGAGGTCATGGCATGTTTATCCATGGTATGCTAGACCATCCTGAATTTGGGATTGGGTCCGCTTAGGCCTATTTAGGCTGGTCTATGCTTCTCAGAGAGCTCTGGACCGGCCTGGAGCTTCGATATTTCTGAGGTTTGCACCAAGACTCGTGTATTGAGTCGTATTTTAAGAGGAAATCCATGAGGATACGTCTCTGTTGATCTTTCACCGTGTACCATCAAGCGAGGTCTGGCTCTGAGCTGATCGATGGGTTTAATATGTTGGTGAGATCATTGATACTGCTCTATGACATTACCCTCCCCACCGGAGTTATAAGAGAGGGCTCATAGAGGGTTTAGCTTCATGGAATGGATCGCACCCTGAGCTATAAAGATGAGCCTGAATAGGCGACTGTCTTTAATAAGTCATGGTTTCGAGAGTGTTTTGACAATTTTGCCCCTCTCTCATTTTTTTACCATCTACAGGAGGATTCTTAACAACCCGGAGGCGCTCTGGGTAAAAATTCTAAAAGCTAAATACTTTAACTCTACTTCCCCTCTCCTACAAAACGAGCCTAGTAAGGCTAGTTCTTGGCTTTGGAAAGGATTATGTAAGGGATTTAAAGTTATTAAGAATAATGCTAGGTGGAGTATAGGGAATGGGAAAGATGTGCATATATGGAAACATAACTGGATTCCCTTGGAGGTGCCAAACCTAATCCTTAGAGAAGAAATAAAACCCACAGTCCAAAACACATTGGTAACAGTGGATCAGCTGTTTTCCTCTGGATCTAGAGATTGGAACCTCAGTTTCCTCTCTCAGGTCTTTGCGCCTTTAGTTGTGGAGAACATAAAGGCCATAAACCTTTCTCTTAATCAAGAAAATGAGGATACGCTGGAATGGGCTGCTATCAAAAACGGTAAACTGCCTGTAAGGCTTGTATATCAATCCTTAATGGGAAGCCAAAACAGCGCCCGTCAGGCAAATACTACAATGCTGCGTAAAATCTGGAAGTTAAAAGTAATCCCAAGCATCCAGATGTTTATCTGGAAATGCTTCATTCACATTGTTCCGGTTGATGTTACTCTGCATGCTAGAATAACTGATATTTCTCCAATTTGCACCATGTGTAAGGTGGAAAATGAAACCCTGGAACATCTGTTGTGTGACTGCAGTTTTAGTAGGGCTGTTTGGTTCGCTTTCAGCTGTGCTCACATAGCCAGTAGGGGCAGAAACTCCTCTCCTGAAGTATGGATTGAGTCGTGGTTTAATGGTAGTTCTGCTGCCAATCCCGATCTTTCGACAAAACCAGACCTGTATGCAACCATTTGTTGGTTTATTTGGAAAGCAAGATGCAAATCTTGCTTCCAAAGTGTTGCTCCAAACCCCTTGGCTACTATTACTCTGATAAAGAATCATTGCCGACAAATCCAGTCATTAAACAGCCAATATGTACCTGTAAGAAATCCAACCTCTACCCAACTAAACACCTACCAGATCAGAAGACCAAAAGAAGAAACGTTAGTTGAGGTTTACACTGAGTTTGATGAGGCGAATCTTATTGCAGGGATAGCAGTCAGGCTTACTAATGAATTGGGTATTACTACAGGTTCTCTTGAGCTCAGGTGCAGAGCAACAACCGGCCAGGAAAGCCTAGCTCTGGGTTTTCTATCTTCTCTTGCAGTTGCAAAGGAAAAAGGAGTGAAGAATATAATAGTGGAGATGCAAGACAGGGAGTTTGGAAAGCTGTGTAGGAGGAAGATGAAGGAGATAAAAGGGATATCTGATATCTCGGTGCTCAATCAAACTGAAGAATTACTACTGTACTTTCGTAATGTTGTTATATTTCCACAAAGGCTATGTAAAAAGCCAGAACTTATTAGAAATGCTATTAAAGCTGTGTGCTCTTTAGATCAGGGTGTAAGACTTGAAAACTTTGTGCATTCAGTTAGACTGTTTGCTTTGTGTAATGTCCAGCAAGTGATCGGCACTTCTGGCTAGTTGTTTTCCTTTGTATCGATTTCCAAAAAGAAAAAAAATAATTCCTTCCTCCCTTTTAAGTTTTCAAAAGGAGTACTGGCTAAATTCTTCCGGTCTGGCCCTGGGGGATTGAGGTCTCAAAATAGGCATAAGGAAAAACAAACGTGTGGCTGCTGGGATTCGAGCCCAGGTCTCCACGGCCACAACGTGGAATTCTTACCACTAAACTACAGCCACTTTGTTGTCTATGTTTACCCACAACTTCTTGTATACCTGAACCTTAGACGACTCCACGACGTACCATGTTTGGCAATTGCCTGTTGCCATATGGCTGGTAGAAGACTACATTACTACAAGCTGCAAGATAAATTATTACTCCCAAATTTCTAATAGTTGCACCATTTATAAATTAAAGTAACGGATATTGCACCAACATTACCCGTTCCCTATTGTTTCAACTTCCGTAACCACTGAATTTAGCACTAAAATTGATGGTCCATGATCTCATTATTAGGTTATTGACTAACAAATTAGCTTCCATTTCAATTCCATGAATGTAACGTACTAGCTAGTATTACTTGTAGGCATGACCCTTCAGCTGCACCACTATTGCATATAAATAGGACCAAACCTACTCATCCCTTCATCACCATCTCTCTGACTAGCTACTCTCTTATTTCTCCTCTCTCAAGAACACTCTCTGTGGTTCACTAGATAAGCAATACCATGGCTGAAGCTCATTTAACATCTCCAAAGTCACTACTCACAATCACAATGTTCATCGCAATTGCCCTGACCTCAATGAGTTTCAACATTATCGTAGCACTACCAGTGTACTAGCAAGACCTTTGTTGGATGTTCAGACGGTGCCAATGTCCTTAGCTGCTCGCTTGCAATCAAACGGGTCATATTCAGAATGTTGGGACTCCTTAGCTGAGCTTCAAGCATGTACCGGTGAGGTTATACTGTTTTTCCTCAATGGTGAAACACACTTAGGTCGGAATTGTTGTAACGCAATTCATATAATCCAGCATAACTGTTGGCCTGCCATGCTTGGGTCACTGGGGTTCACTGAAGAGGAAGGTGATATACTCCGTGGATATTGCGATGCCACTGCTGATGTTTTACCTCCACCATCATCTATAGTGCCTCTCGCCAAGGATGACCTGAAGCCCTGATTGCTGAAACCACTAGCTTATCTACTATTTTCTGTATGTTATGTTTAGTGTCTGGAATGTTGCAAGTAGTGTTGCACTATAATAAATTGAGTTCTCTTTGAGCTTTTGTCAGGGTCCTGCCTTTTATGTAGTTCTTGTGAAATGAGAATATGGTTTCTTAATGGCTGATTTTTGATTTTTGTGTGCATATATTCAAACGAAAACAGGCCCCTGTTTGATCATCCATGGCACAGATATACGCGGTTGGGCCAAATTTGTTTTGGGGCCATGTCACGGTCCTGCAGATATTCTTGTTTAGAATGCTTCAATAATTTCAATGCACATCCTTGATACAGCAAACGCAACCATTATATTTGGTGGTTGAGCCATTTACATAGGCCACATTTGCTGGTTAATGGTCCTCTTAACCACTCATTTATATCACACAAATAAAAAAAGAAAAAGTCTATATTGACCGCTGGTTGAGAAATTAAAATTCTGAATGACATTCATTTGGTGATTATTATTGGGTTTTGTTATCTTGTGCACCTATGCACAAGATAGTAGCCAATGATTGACATTGAGAATAGTAAACAATAGTAAAAGTAATGGGAGAGAGATTAATCATTTAATGATTTTAAGCACTTTACTAGTTTACCCCCAACTACTTTTCTATATATTTTTTTCTTTTATTTAAATAGATTATAATGGGCTGAGTTTCCACTCTCCCTATTCTTTAGGAAAATTCACGTTTCATAAAAAATTAAGAGTCCCAGGGATCGATCCCCAGACTTCATACTTACTAACACAGCAGTCAACCACTCTTCCATACGTTGTTTCGTGATAGTTGTCTTACGTAGTTTATAGAAATACAATCCAAACATAATATTTTGGGAAAAGGACCAGCAGGCCTGACAATGAGTTCACTGGAAACAATTCTAAACCCGAACTAGACCAAGAATTAGAAATTTGAGGCACTATACTTTTGGAACCTCTATGTGAATGAGCTTGATGTTTTAAGGTGATCAGAAATGTCGACTTTCAATGACAAGTAATTTTTCTCTGCTATAAAAATGGTCTTTGTTACCCTTTTATCATCCTCACGTCATTGGGGCGGATCCAAAAGAATGGGGACGGATTTATATTCGGTATCATGCAAGCTACCGAGTAGTGTTAATGTATTATTTACACTACTCGGTAGCTTAATGAATTTATATTCGGTAACCAAAATATTCTGCCCCCATTCTTTTAATTCTGCCCCAATGACGTGAGGTTTATCATGACTGATACGTTTAAATTTTGGGCCTTCTTGAGTCTCTCTTGAAACAAATTTTGCATTTATGTTAACATCTTTTGGCTTTTAGAGTTATCATTTTGGATGTGTTTTTCTCATTTTTAATGTTATTTTTTTGTATAAGAGATTTGGCCTTTAATGTCCAAACTAAAGCATCTTTTTACTTGATAATAGTCTTAGGCTGCGTTTGGCACGCCAAATTTGAGTGGAATTGGAGGAGGGAATGGAATTGGGGGTGGAATTGGGGGAGGGAATTGAAATTCCGGTTGTTTGACACGATTTTAATGGGTGGAATTGGAGGAGGGAATGAAATTCATTTTCCTTCCCCGAGTGGAAAACCAAATCGCACCCCCCCCCCCCTGCGATTTGGTTTTCCTCCCTTCTTTTCCACCCTTTCTTCTTCCTTTCTCTTCTTCTTCTCTTCTTCTGTTCTTCTTATCTTCTTCTTTCATTTTATCTCGGTTCTTCACAGCAGAGAGCTCTCCTCCTTCTTCCATCATAAATCTGGTAACTCTCTCCTCCTTTATCATCTTCAAATAATGCTAATTTTCTCTCGATCTATCTTCATACTAATCAGATGTATTGTTTTCTGATATGATTTTTCTAAAATTTGGAATTTCCTGAAACCCTAGAAGGGAATGAATGGGTTTTACTGTGAGTTTTATGGGGTTTGGATGGCTGAACTCAAGGGGGTTTTGGAACTCATCATTCATGGAGCTGGTAACACGAATTGCAGGTCGATTTGCTTCTGGTTTTGGGTCGATTTGGGGGTTTTATTCTGGAGTTCGATTTGTTTCATGCATCGACTGTTTGCCATGAGATCTATCTACTTGTAATAGTTGTTTTGATGAAGGTGCTGATTGAATCTGTCCTTGACGGTGGTGACAATTAGCTTGTTGGTGGTGTTCTGTGTTTGGATTTTGTTTGTTTGATGGGGGTGTTAGTTTTGGTGGTGTTTAATGGAACGGCTGGTTCTTCATCTACTGCTGGTGCTCGTGAATCATCTTGCTAGCGCGGCGGTGGTTTCTCAGAGATGGTGGTGGTGGCTAGAGTTCCTTGGTGGTGGCTCAAGTTTGGGGTGTCATGCCAAACACCTTAAACTGACCCCAGGGAATTGGAATTCCATCGGTGCCAAACGCAGCATTAGTGTAACGGTGGTCTTTTAACTTCAAATTTGTATCTCCTATACTTTGTATCTTAATTTGAATGAAGACTTGCGGGGAAAATATTATGTTTGGATTGTATTTCTATAAACTACGTAAGACAACTATCATGAAACAACGTATGGAAGAGTGGTTGACTGCTGTATTATGTATTAGTAAGTATGAAGTCTGGGGATCGATCCCCTGGGACTCTTAATTTTTTATGAAACGGGTGAGTTAGTAAACTCAGCCCATTATAATCTATTTAAATAAAAGAAAAAAATATATAGAAAAGTAGTTGGAGGTAAACTAGTAAAGTGCTTAAAATCATTAAATGATTAATCTCTCTTCCATTACTTTTACTATTGTTTACTATTCTCAATGTTAATCATTGGCTACTATCTTGTGCATAGGTGCACAAAATAACAAAACCCTTATTCAAATAACTAGGAGTGATTCGTACTTCAAATAACTAGGAGTGATTCGTACGTTTGGAATTTTAGCCTACCATGGAGGACTTGTAGGTTTGTAAGAGAGAAACTTGAGCAGAATAGAAAAATAAGATGATAGGGATCTGGCTGCTACTCGCTTCTCTTGACCAAACGATTGACTCAAGTCATGTTTGCTAGTAGTTGCTCAACTTGGGGTCTTGATAAAAACATTGGTATATGTGGACGGGAAAAGGGCCCGGGGTAAGAACATATGTTCAGATCTCACCAGAGTAAAGAATCTTTCCTAAGTGATGATTTCACACATACTGTTTTCTCTTGAATTTTCCGACCAAAGACTTCCAAAACGATACACGAAACTTTAATGGAAGTGTTACCAACGTACATTTTCAAATTAGCGTAACTGTTCCAAAAACATTGCTGGCATACTCGTACGATTCAGAGTTTAAAAATTGTTAAGTACATGATCTAATTAGTTTAAGTATGTTTCTACTGCTCCCAAGTCTCAACGGCTATATCTTTCTCTTTTGGTGCAAGGGCTATGGTCTACTATGGGCCTGTGGCTAACGGATATATATGCTCGTTGGGGGACATCAATAAATCTTTATCTTTTTTTCTGTTTTGACTTTATTTCTTTTTGTTTATCATCAGTACATCTACACTGTTTTCCCTGTTTGAGCTTTTATTGCTCTTTTTTTTTTTTTTTACTTTTCATCTTTTAATGAAAGTGGATTCCTGTCACAGTAAATGTAGTGCAGTCCACATGTTTAGCTTTGTTGTTTTGTTTCTTTACGAGTCTTTAGTTCTCTCGGATTCTTCTTTTTTACAACTTTCATTGGGGAACGCGATTTTGATCTCGCACTGCTAGATCAAACATGATCTAGCAGCGCGTGGGCTGTTGGATGGCCAATCCAACGGCCGTGATGGGGTCACTCGGCGGGTAATCAAACTCGGCGGACAACCAACTCGGCGGACAACCCATCACGGCCGTTGGATTGGCCATCCAACGGCCCACGCGCTGCTAGATCACGTTTGATCTAGCAGCGCGAGATCAAAATTTTTTCATTCATTGGGTCATCAGAGCTTAGCTTCCCGAGCAAATTATGTACTGAAAAAGGCATGAGTAGTCGAATATAGAGTAAATTATGAAAAGTTGAGAAAATAGAGCACGCAAAGTTGGATAGGAAATCATGCGAGAGTATCTTTCTTTTGAGAGTGTGCCCGAGCTATTTTTTGAGCACATAGGACCCCTTTGTAAAAGTTCTCGATATCATTTTAGGCTTTTTAGCGGACAAAGTATTAATGAAAAGAGTTCACCAAGTTATTATTTGAAAATGATTAACTGACCGTGGGCTATTAGCCCACGGTCCGTCCAACACGCCAAAATTAAAGAGGGAGAGGTGGGACCCACAAACCCGCACCCCCCGGCACCCCCCGCTGCGGGTTGGTGGATCCCACCTCCCCCTCTCTACTTTTGGAGGTGGGATGGACCGTGGGCTAATAGCCCACGGTCAGTGTATCACGGCTGGTTATTATTCTGAGTTTGCATCAAAAAAAAGTTATTATTCTGAGTACAACACCCCATACGGCCATAACAATTTTTCCCTAAAGATTTTTTCAGATACATGTGCACCATATCGACATAGACATACCCACGCGCTTAAGGACACAAACTAATTTTTATACCATTGCAGCACAACCCCCCTTAACGCATCATTTACTCAACAAACCATATAAGGATATAAATGTACACATTAGTCAATTTTGTCTCAACTATCGAGGCCGAGTCTTGCATTTACTCCATACCATACCATACCATACATCAACGTGTTACGTACGTGCCTGCCTACTTCGCAGAAAAACAGAAACAAACCCCACCGGGCGGACCCATCAGACAATAGAAAGAAAACAACAAAACCCAGAGAATCATTCAATCCTCCCCTTACTTAGAGCAAGCACTATGGTTCTCTATTTGGGGAGACTTTGCTATTGAATGGCGAAATGCAACCACTATGGTGCAAAATTTCGCCATTCAATGGCAAAATTGGTCGACTTTGCTATTGCCTGCTACGGGTTCGTAGCAGGCAATAGCAAAGCCGAAGCGAGGCGGAAATCCAATTCCCGCAGGGCGGAAATCCAATTCCCGCACAAAACTTTTTACGGAAATCCAATTTCCGCCCAAAAGTCATGCGGAAATCCAATTTCCGTCCCATAAATAATATGGTTTGACCTTTTTTCCGAGAATTCTCACCGTCTTCATCATCACTATTCATTCCTCCTCCATTACCACCGCTTCGAGAAGAAGCTCTTTCGATTTCATTATCTGATAGCTTGTAAAGAGAAGCCCAGCCTCCAGGAGGATGATTAGAACTGTACTATTTAGTGAAAGCAACAATCACCTTTTAAGTCCATTGATTATCAAATTGGAATCGGAGTTTAACATACATAATTTCTTTTTGGTTCATCCAAATCCACCATGAAACCTCCCCCCCCCCCCAACCCCACATCAGAGAGAATCTGTGTGATGCTCAAATTTAAAAATACAAATTGTTAGGTTGAACTGTGGAGAATTGCTCAGAAACCTACATCTACATTAAGTTTTGTTTCAATTTAGATCAAAATGAAATCGAAGATGAACAGAAGTACTTGTTATCAAAGATCTATTCGAGTAACTATGGTTTAACGGCTCAAATGGAAATCGAGATCTGGGTTTCTGTAAAAGGATGAAATTAGAAGATGGGGTTGTGATGAAATCTTTGAAAACCAGTTAGAAGACAGACTGAAATGAATACTGAGTCGGTGAGAAAACTGCAGATTTCTTTCTCTTTTTCTGGTTTCTGATAACAAGAAACTGCCTCAGGGTTGCTCAATCCAATTTCCGCCGGTCAAAAGTCAAGCTTTGACTTGGCGGAAATCGGATTTCCGCAGATTTTTTTTTACGGAAATCGGATTTCCGCACAGAAAAGCTGCGGAAATCCAATTTCCGTCTCCAAATAGCTAAGACCACCGTGGTTGCCGTTTTTTTGCCATTTCTGCCTTTCTCTTTTGCTATTGAATGGCGAAGGCTTAGGCCACCATAGTGCTTGCTCTTAAGGAGACCTCCTCAGTCCTCACTAGTCTTCTTGGTAGTTCAACTTCAACTTCAACTCTTTTCAACACCTCGATTACCTTTCATCAACACACTTCTCTCTTTCTCAATCTCTGTGTCAAGTCTCCAAAACCCAAGCTCAACATTGTCTCCAGCTCTGCAAAAGAGCTGAGCAATGAAAATGGGTGCTGTTCTGTTTGCTCTGGTTTTCTTCTCCTTCCTATCAATCTCAAGTAAGTTTATTTTTTTCTTGTTAATATCAACAAAATAAAACATGGGTTTTGATTCATTTTCTGAAATTAGCTAACCCTTTTGTTTGTTTTTTGATTTACAGATGCAAAGTTTTCAAGTAGTCTTGGTGTATGTTATGGTCAACTAGGAAACAATCTACCATCACCAGCAAAATCAGTTGAGTATCTGAAATCACTCAAAGTAAGTCAAGTGAAACTCTATGATCCAAACCCTAAGATCTTAACAGCATTAGCAGGTACTAAGATCCATGTCTTAACTATGGTACCAAATGAGATTATTACTAATATCTCTAAGAATCAGTCTATGTCAGATGAATGGGTTAGATTAAATATCCTTCCTTTTTATCCTAAGACCAAAATCACAGCTTTACTTGTTGGTAATGAGATTCTTAGTCCATGGCAAACTAACAAAACCTGGGTGGATCTTGTTCCTGCTATGAGGAAAGTTAGACAATCTTTGAAGAAATACAAGCTTCAGAAGATTAAAGTGGGTACCCCATTAGCTATTGATGCAGTTGATCAAGCTATACCATACCCACCTTCAAACGGAACGTTTCGAGCCGATGTAGCTATGTCTGTTATGAGGCCAATGTTGCAGTTTCTGAATAGAACCAAGTCTTTTTTCTTCCTTGATGCTTATACATATTTCCCTTGGTCTGCAAACCCTGATAAGATTGCCTTAGATTATGCGCTTCTAGGAGGGAATGTAACGTATACTGATCCGGTCAGTGGGTTGTTGTACACCAACTTGCTTGATCAAATTCTTGATTCAGTTGTTTTTGCTATGACCAAGATGGGTTATCCAAATATTCCTTTATTTTTAGCTGAAACTGGTTGGCCTTCTGCTGGAGATGTGGACCAAATTGGGGCTAATGTTAAGAATGCTGCTACTTACAATAGAAATCTTATCAAGAGAGCAACGGCCGTACCAGTTTATGGAACTCCTGCGCGACCTGGATGGGCAATACCTACTCTAATCTTTGCTTTGTATAATGAGAATACAAAGCCTGGGCCAAGTACTGAAAGGAATTGGGGATTACTGTACCCAACTGGGAAACCCGTTTATGAAGTTGACTTAACAGGGAAACGGTATGATTACCCTGTGTTGCCTGAGGGGAAGAACAATGTGCCATACAAGGGTAAGGTATGGTGTGTTGTGGCGAAAGGTGTGACTAATATGACAGAGGTGGGGAATGCAGTAACTTATGCTTGTGGACAGGGTAATGGAACTTGTGACGCGATCCAACCTGGAAAAGCATGTTATAAACCAAATTCATTGGTTGCTCATGCTAATTATGCGTTTAGTTCTTATTGGTCTCAGCGTAGGAGTATTGGTGCTACTTGTTACTTC
>JAJJMA010285840.1:0-10494 GCA_023529015.1 Papaver nudicaule | reverse complement strand
TATTTAAGAACTTGTATGCTTCTTTCAGGGATAAAATGTTGTTGTGGTTACACCAAGGAATATTTGTAATGTTTCCATTAATTGGGTTGACACCAAGAAATTTCCAGTCTTTTAGCCAACCTTTCACCCAGTGTGTAAGCCTTTAACTTCTGCCACCAAAGGAGATAATGCATTGTAGCATCGAATTTCACATCCTACGTTGTGTGACCTGTTGATTCTCGAGGCTGCACCATTACCATTCGTAAAAGTTGTATTTACGTTAATTTATTTTGATGAAGGATGAGGTGTTCTCCATTGGACAGTTGTGACTCTAATCTGGTGTTGTAAAAATTGGTTCCCTTGGTATTGAGTTTTGGATTTCAAAGAATTGAAAATTGTTTCTTGGTTTCTTAATACAAACTTCCACAGAGAATTGAGCATTATTAAAGACCACGTTAGTTCTTAGTTTAACAGACAAGACCCAAAGTTGAACATGTTAGAATCTTCATTGTTTCAACCCATTGCTGTATGAGAATTTTCAAATCCATTGTAAATACTCTGGAGTGTACAACTTTTGAAAATCTGTCTGCTATAAATATAGAGTCCATAATAGGTGTTGGACTGTCTTGTCCTCATAACTGCAGAACAAGAATCTAGGTTTTTTTCTAATAGTGTAAGCAAACATTTTGGTCGGTAATGGAAATTCAATAAAGTTAGGAGATTTACTTAATCAAGGATTGGTTTTGTATTTTTTTTCTTGCATTAGCAGGTTTGATTCGGCAAGCTTCATAGTTTTTTTTACTCAATAGAGGTTGTGTGCATCATTTTGACAAGAATCTTGGTAACCTTCTGCATTAGTTATAAATCCAATTAGTGAAGTCTACCAATTATTCTTTTGGTTTCAAATTAATATTCATCTTTATCTACTTATAACGTAAATGTAATTATAACTTTATCGGTTGTTAAATTCATTCAGTGGTATGACTCATTGTAGGTCTAACACCTTAATATGGTAGCTCCTATTGAAAATCGTAGTCTTGATAATGTCATTTCCTTATGCTTTAGAATTGTGTTCATTATGAAATTGGTAAAATGACGAAAAGCTTGGCTACGGTGTGGAGTTCCTTGTGTTGCTGCTGCTAGCTTGCATATTTCACTGGTTATCAATCTTTTTGTTTTTGAAATTGTTGTAGTCTTAGAATTTTCTGAACAATGGAACTCATTAAATTTATTTCGAAGTTTACATGATTTGTATCGTTCCTTCATGTTGTAGTGTTTTCAGCTGAAACCATGGTCGTTTGTATATTGATCATATAAGTATCGAGGATTTACTGATTGATTTTTTTTTTGTATATGTTCATACGATGTGTAGGACGAAAGTCAGGGAAGCAAATTTCGAGGCCCATCCACTTTTAGCGTTATTTGAATGGATTCACAGGAAGCAATAAAAAATTAACAAGTGTATTTGGCGAAGGCGGATAACTACTGATAATCCACAGTGGCAACATAATTACCCCCAAATTTCTCTTCTCTTGCAAAAACTTGAAGTAGAGAGTGAGAGAGAGGGAGATGGCACCAAATAATGAAGTGAGAAGACAAGGGTTTAAGAGATTAGCGATATCTGATCAACAAAGAAGAAGAGAAATAGCATTACTTCGTCAATCTCAACAAAGAAGAGACTCTCAACATCATGCTCGTTCTTTAGCTTCTTCGGTTCTTTCTCTTCCAACCCCATCTCATAATCAACAACAAGAGCCACAACCCATCCAAGAGGAATCAGAACTAGAAGAATCCGCAGAAGAACCAGAAGCTGAATCTTCATCAACTAGGGATTTTGATGTACTTGGAGCTTCTAAACTTAAAGGAGCTGAAGCTCGTAAATGGTTTTCTCGCCAGCTTATGCTTCCTGAATGGATGATTGATATCCCTCCTCGATTAAATCATGATTGGTGGGTAATCTGGGTTCTGGTTTATTAAGTTTCATCTTATTATAGACTGGAAATGCAAATTCGAACTCTGGTCAAAATTAGGGTTATCAAAACTTAAGAATTTAATTTTATTGGTTGAATTGGATAGAATAGTAGTAGTAAGGATGCTAGAGCATCAGATTAGTAGCGGTGTGCCATCAACCACAACTTCTGTGGTTAGACATTCTAAAAGAGTTGTTGTTCTGAAGCTTAAGTTTTTCATGTTGAAAAAATTGGGATTTTTGTAGGTATGTTTACGCAAGACCCTCTGGGAAACGATGCTTTGTGGTTTCTTCTGATGGAACAACAGTTAGTAGGCTTCGCAACGGTTCGATCTTACATCATTTTCCATCTGCTTTGCCCAATGGAGCCAGGACAAGGGATAATTCTGGTTCTGCGCAGTCTTACTGTCTCTTGGATTGCATATTTCATGAGGTGTGACTAATGTAGTTCAATCTTGTTAATCAGTGTACTTTTTTCAGTCTTAAGTTCATCTGATTGATGTTTATAGTTGACTTTTCTTTGCAGCATGATCAAACTTACTACGTAATTGATATGGTTTGTTGGAGAGGTTATTCGTTATATGACTGCACTGCTGAGTTCAGATTTTTTTGGTTGAATTCCAAGCTTGCTGAGACCGGGGCTTGTAATCCCCCGTCTATGTATCATAAATATAAATTCAGTGTTGTTCCCATCTATGACTGTGATCAAATGGGTTTGCAGACAGCATATCTGGGTACTGTACCATATGTCAAAGATGGGTTATCGTTTTACAACAAGTAAGATTCCTGTTGTTAGAACTGATATATTTTGATAGTGCTTTTGATAATTCATATTTGTTATTGATAGTTTATTTTCCTTCTTAGGCATGCCCATTATCAAACAGGAAATACACCACTAGCATTAGTCTGGAAGGATGGGAATTGTAGCCAATACGTCATTGACACGGATAGTAAAGGACAAGTTCCTCCTCATCAACAGGTATCTTATCTTACGTTCGTGTATTGAAGCTTTATGTTGATGCATCTTAAACAATATATGTTCCTTGATACTTGTGTCTTTTCTTCCCAATGAGAAACTTTTAAGAATTAGCTTTCTAGAATGAGCTGTTTAGCGTTTGGTCCTAGATTTTGGTGTGGTAGAGGGTCTGGGTCCTAAGTTTGTCAAATGGTGAATAGCTCTTCTAGAATCACCACTTCTCTTCCCTTCTGATTCCGATTCTCTCAACCCACCTTTGTACAGGAAAATTCACAATTGAAGTCTGAGTCTCGATGTGGAATAGTTCCATCGTAGATTATTAATTCTAGTGAAAGAGATGGGAGTCCTGTCTATCTTCTTCCCTCGGACTCAATCTTGATTAAAGTTATTGTTTAAAGCACTGACTTTCTTGTTTTGTGTAATCAGGTGGTTTTGGTTTTGAATGAAGATGGAAGTCTTACTACATCAGATGATCCTCCCGTCGTCTTTGAGCGCTTAAGTCATGAGATAATCTTAAAGGTTTGCTCCTTCCAGTAAATATTTTGAAAAATAAATTCTTACATTATAGTCAGGTCACAATCTAGTGAAATTTCTTATGTAAACATAATAAGTAGCAAATCTAGCTCGAATTTGTTGCAGTTGGTCTTTATTTATATTCCACTGGTTGCAAATCTCGTCCATGAACTGAAGGTTCTTCAATTTGCTGCAGTTTGATCTGAAACCAGGAACTTTTCTGCGTTTTACAATTGGTGATGGAGGCATGTCTTTTGTTGATGGAAAGGTTGAGAAGGCTGATTTACACTACACCAACCAGGCCTATCGTGCACGTGCTTCTGCAGACAGCTATTCTAAGGTTAGTGGGAGCTTTCAGTTTATCTTGTAGGCACACAACCTATATGTATTTATTCTAGTAAAGGTTATAAGCTTGTAATCAAGAATGTCAAGTGATTAGGTCTACATACTCATTCTGAAAATTTGTTTTTTCGTTCTTGCATGGGTTGTTTAGCGGCTCAAACACCAGAAATCATATTTTTATTTATTTCTATTGAAATGCACTTGCAGATCCTGTTTCAGTATACTGCTCGTCATGCTCCCCTTAGAATTGAAGACCTAGTTGCATCCCTCAGTTCTTTGGAGGATCTAGTAGAGGAAGCCAGAGATGTTGAGATGACTTGATGACAAAGATGCAATGGTGGGTGTCGATTTTTTCTACCAGCCATGCCTCCATGTTGCATTTACAATACCCCTTACAGATAACAGGGTGTCTCTCCAGTTACTGTCTGAGAACAAAAAAAGGACTACCCATTTGAAGAAGAAAATCTGTAAAATATGTGATTGTGTCAAATTTGAAGCCCGCCTTTAAATTCGAAAGGATAGCCAGTGTAAAACGTTAATCAACGTAATGTATCAGGCATTCCAGCTTTGTCTTCCATGTCTCAAAATATATTCATATACAATATTTAGAATTAGGTTCAACAATGCTGACCAAAGTTTGAAATTAAATGTCTTGTGATGCAATTTTTTTTTTGCAACATCAGTGCTAAATCCATCAATTGAGTTGAAAGTTCTCAATGCAAGTAGAACAGGCAAAGGGTGTCTTACAAGTTTGAGCCCTCCTGAAACAAGTAAGCTGAATGTTGTTTCCACATTTTAAAACCAGGATTCTGCTATTTATCACCTCGTGATGAATGACCTGCTCGGCCAAAGATTCTGTTGTAGTAACTTGTCATGAACCTTACTCCATCAATGATACGCTTTAGCATTATTAGGAGAAACATAACCAACTTCTTCGTTCATTCCTTCTCCACTTCAACACTATCAACATCAAGACCAGACCCATTCCATCATATCGAGACTCTCCTTAAGAATTGCTCAAACCCGTGTGTTTTAGAACCTATCTTTGCGTCAATGATAAAAACTAGTGTTCATCAAGATTGTTTCTTAGTTAATCAATTCGTTAGTGTCTGTGCGACATTTCATCGAATAGATTGTGCTACTTTAGCCTTTGATCAAATGGAACAACCGAATACTTTTGTATACAATGCATTGTTAAGAACTTACAGTCAGTCTTCTTCACCTGTTTTAGCCTTAGAGTTGTACTTAAAGATGCTGGAAAATCAAGTTTTGCAGACTAGTTTTACTTTTTCGGCTTTGATAAAAGCTTGTAGTGTATTGCAATCTGTCAAGTTTGGAGAAACAGTTCATAGTCAGATTTGGAAGACTGGGTTTTCATCTCATGTGTTTGTACAAACTGGATTGATCGGCTTTTATTTGAGTTTGCACAGGATTAATGATTCTCAGAATGTGTTTGATGAAATGACCGAGAGAGATGTCTTTGCATGGACTACTATGATTAAAGTTTATGTTCGGATAGGAGATTTGACTTCTGCAAGGAAATTGTTTGACGAGATGCCAGAAAGGGATACGGCTTCGTGGAATACATTGATCGATGGTTATTCAAAGTTAGGGGATGTTGACTCTGCTGCTAGTTTCTTTTGTCAAATGCCAGCAAGGGATCTAATATCATGGACAACTATGATAACTTGCTATGCGCGGAATAAAAGGTATAGGGAAGCAATACAGGTATTCGAAGAGATGAAAAATGCAGGTTTTAGTCCAGACGAAGTGACAATGGCTACTGTTGTTTCGGCTTGTGCACATATAGGAGCTCTTGAGTTAGGAAAAAAAATACATTGTTACTTAATGAATGAGGGATTCAGTCTTGATGTTTATATAGGTTCAGCGTTGATAGATATGTATTCAAAGTGTGGCGATTTAGACAGATCCTTAGTGATATTTTTTAAATTACAAGAGAAGAATCTGTTTTGTTGGAATTCCATCATTGAAGGGCTTGCAGTGCATGGATATGGGGAAGCTGCATTGGATATGTTCAGGAGGATGAAAAAGGAGAAAGTTAGACCAAATGAGGTTACCTTTATTAGTGTTCTTAGTGCTTGTACTCATTCCGGTTTAGTAGAAGAAGCTCGTGACATTTTCCTAAGCATGACTCGAGATTATTCAATATCTCCTAGTATTGAACATTATGGTTGTGTCATCGATCTTCTAAGCAAAGCTGGGCTAATTGAAGATGCATTAATACTAGTCAGAAATATGAAAATTGAACCAAATTATGTGATATGGGGTGCGATTCTTGGTGGGTGTAAACTCCATGGAAACTTAGAAATTGCTCAGGTTGCAGCAGCAAAATTGATGCATTTGGAACCAGATAACAGTGGGCGCTATGGACTTTTAATCAGTATGTATGCCGAAGCAAATCAATGGAGTGAAGCTGCAAAAATTAGGGTGTCGATGAAAGAAAGAGGAGTCCAAAAGAAGTTTCCTGGTTCAAGTTCGATAGAAATAGACGGCAAGGTTGAAGAGTTTGTGGCTGCTGATAAGTCTCATCCTTTTCTTGATGAAGTTTGTGAAGTGTTGGCTGAACTGGATGGCCAATTGAGGTTAGCATCTTACATTCCCAAATTGGGGTGTAGTTAATAGTACGTATGTTTCGAAATTATATGGTATCTTGGGAAAAGATTGAAACTTTTCGAAATTTATCTCGCATTGAAAGGAAAATACAAACCTAAACACAAGGGAAGCATTCAGTTACAGCTGTACCTAGGAACTAGCTGACAATTGCACTTTATTTTCAAAATTGAAGTTAAAGCAAGTTGTTCGCCTGCCAAGAAGTGATGAACTACGCCCTAGTCTCAAACGTGCATGATCAAATTCCAAAAGATTGTCTTCGAATCCTCCAATAAATCCCAAACAAGAGACATTTCACTTACTTTAGAATTTGATCCAAAGATACTCCAAACTACTTTTTCTGTATGCTGATCACCACCGTACGCAAAGCCACCCTAGTAATACTCATAGCTTCAGCCTTCTGTTATATTTCATTTCCATCCAATTACCCTAGCAAATTAAACAAACCTACAAGTTCCTAAAATTAGCCTCATTGTAATCATAACTTAAAATGAGATCAAGTTTTGAGATCTTCAAACTCGACCAGTAACAATATCAATACTGCTAGTTGACTTGTCCTGAAGATTTTTGCAATACAATCTTTTTTTCCTCGTGGATCCTCATGGAAGTTGTTTCGCTTGACATACTATCATGTTTATTTTTTTTGATTTTGTTGTAGTTCAGTAACATCAACGCAGGTCTTCAACATTCAATTTATACCTGGTGTAGTTATAGTTGTCTCGTTATAATCCTGTCAAGTAACAAAACCGCCCGAGGGAAAAACTAACCTCGATCGAAAAGAGAAAGTGCACAATAGAACTTCATATTTTAAAGTAAAATATGTCAGCATCATATTCTTGGATCCTGCCCTTGATGTCGAATCCCCTTAATTGGGCCCATATGTTTGGGTACGGATAAATTCTCACCCAAAACATGATTGTTGATGATGATTTTCTCCTTCACTTGATGAATAAGATGGGGAGGAACCTGCAAAAAACAACAAAGAGGCTCTGATGCCAAAGTCGGTAAGAGTTTTTCTGCAAGAATTTTTAGGGCCGTATTTTTTGTGGTTTAGTTCCCCAGTATCTATATAAAGAAGAAACTTGTCCGGGAAGACATATGAAAACCCCTAGAGTCGTTTTTTTGGACGACTAGCGGGCTTTGGGCCGTTTTATATAGGATACACACAATACCAACAGTTAGTGAGGTTGACTAAGAAGGCATGCTC
Source organism: Papaver nudicaule (assembly GCA_023529015.1). NCBI lineage: Eukaryota > Viridiplantae > Streptophyta > Magnoliopsida > Ranunculales > Papaveraceae > Papaver > Papaver nudicaule. Next base: position 2,877 of record JAJJMA010285840.1, on the reverse strand, counting down.
TAACAGTTCAGTCCAATTTATAGTCAGAAAGTTAGGGTGAGGCACGAATGTCTAAGATTTATCCCATTCAGTTGTGAGTGATTTATGTTTTTTGTAGACGATATCAAATGCTTGCATTCCAAAGATCTACTAGTCTGTCACATTATACAGAAACATACATAATACACAATTTAGGATTGTTAAACAAAAGAAATCAAATTTTTGTATGGTGATCGGTGTCACAACCAGTCAAAAACAATATATGGATTGAAACGTAACATTAAGAACAAGTTTGTCCACCAAGAGATATGGGTTGTCAATTGTGATCGGAAATTTATGTGAAGATAAAGTAAACTAATATAATAACATAGAGTAATTAAAGGAAATGGCATAGTTGAGAATATTGGTTAAGGGTTCATCTTCCATCATAAACCATGCAATATAATTGATACTCATAATTGTTACTCAATTTCTCACTACCGAAATCCGTGCCCCAGTCGAGAGCATCCTTCGGTAAAATTCTTCTATCATTGTAATCCACAACGATGTGTATATGAGTACTACTTAGAGAATAACCCAATGCAACATGGTTATTTAATTCGATTCTTCAAAAGAATTAGGGTATGTGAATTAGGCTTATAAACGCAACAAGCATACTACGATTAGTCCATTTTGAAGGTTAATAAATTCTAAATGTAGTTAAGTGAAGATATCACTAAAGTCAGTAATCTCACTACGTTACTTGTTCTTGGGTCTACTTACGATTTCGTGCCTCAAAATCTTAATAAGATATGCATTCATGGTTACTTAGTATGCCTAATAAAGAAACGAGAAAACAATCATACAAATCGATATTAAAAGTACAATATAAACGACAATTATGAAATCAAATAACAAAACTAATAGCAGATGTCAATCACGTAATATGTTTTGGATATCTGGCTATATCCTTAATCATTATAGAACAATTTAGCTACTCATGGATTTAACTTTGCCAACCGATTCTGACAGGCAAAACTTGGCAAAAACAAAAAAACTCAAGTTCGGCTAGCTAGGTTCTTGCCTCCCTGACCTATCCGAATTTTCTTTCGTAACCTTTGTATTTTTTTCGACTAAAAACCCATTAGGTTCGACAAGGTCCTCCTAACTTTCTTTTAGCCAGATTTTACTCTGGAGCTCTCTCAAAATTTGGTTTTTAGGCCTCTAGGTTTGGCTACGTCGAAGGACCAAAGTCCTAATCGAACATCTCTATGTGAATCGGATATTTGATGCACGTGTTTCTTCTCTAACTTCTTCAAGTTGTGTCTCAATGAACTCATTTATTCTCCTTTGGTCAAATCAAATTCAAAAATCTCATGACCAAAATAAAAGCATAATCATATATAAAACTAATATCAAAACATTAAATGATAGCATCAAAATAGTGCAAATTATGCACCTATATCATACAACGGAAACATAAATTGCTACATCAGGTCTGGTGGGTGCGTGATACTGACCACTTATTAATAAAATATTGTTATTTTTAAATTGTATAGGTTGTACGTTTTATAATATGTCTATTCTTTTTTACTATGAGTTTCTAATTCATGATAGAATATAAGATTCAATTCAAAAAAACGAAAAAAAAATCATTTCACGATTTTAGAGCTTTGATCGTAGAAATGATGTTAAATAATCAATAATAATAAATACAATGTGTCTGAGAGCAGAGAAACTAGAGAGCACTGGTTGGGTTGAATTTGAGCGCCAAACGAAAAGGTGGTAATGAGGAGGACTTTTATAAAACAAAAGTTTGAAGTAAACAAATTGAAACAACTGTAGAAACAACGAGATAAAATCTCTAAACTAAATAAATTTATGAGATGTGCCAGTAAGTTGTTTCTTATTTTGAGCTTTGACATATGGATGTGTTGAGAATTTCATATCTATAAATACAAACTCTTTAATGCATGTCCTTGAATTAATGACAGAGAAAACCGAGGAAAACTGAATAACCTCGAGTTTTTACAGATAGAAGTGTCGAGTTGCATGCCCTTGAAGTTTCAAATAAATACCTAGGTGAAATTAATGGAGTTGAAATCATCACTGTCATTATTACCATCTATAATTTCACAAATCTGAGGTGAAATAAAGATTTACGTTTTCTTCCCGCTTGATATTAATGGCGGATATAGTTTCGCTCGATAGAGAGAGAGAAAGAGAGTCATAAAGAGGCAATCAACACGAGGACCAACCAGGTTGATTACTTTCCGTTAATCACTATCATTATTTGAGATTGGAAGAATAAATCTACGATCTTACACCACGTGTCTAGCCCATTTTATCTAAATGAGTATTTTGGGGTTTATTGATTTAATGTTTTAATTTTACGCATATGCATATCGCACGTGGTCACCTATAACTAGCTAATCATGCCAAAGTTAACAAATACGTAATTGCACATATTATCGATTGTTATGGGAGTTATGGAAAATTAGCTATTTTAATTGGAAATATTTAACTGAATGACTCGTAATTATCCTCGTTGAATAACATCACCACGTGTCCACATCTAAAGCCAGAATCATATTGGGAGTACATATCAACCATCCCAAAGTTACTTTACTCAGAACCAAGATATCCACCATCTTCTCCGATGAAGACACTTATAAAGCTGGAGAAGATAATCGACTATGGAAGACGAATGTGTAGATTGCGTTAAATGTTGCTCATTACACATATAAATTTAGAAGATTTATTGACCAAACACTTGTTTCGCCGAGTAAGATGGTTCAAATCAAAAAATGTTCACCGAAATAGACCCGCTACATACCCCGATCAGTAACAACCAACACCGAAGCGATCCACCCGCCGAAAGAAGACAACGTCTGTCAAGAATATTACTTGCCTCGCACT
>JAJJMA010285831.1:0-11187 GCA_023529015.1 Papaver nudicaule | reverse complement strand
ATTATCTTCAATATAATTCACTGAGTTGTCCACCTCTAAGCTATTCTCAATTTCCAAGGCTGAAAAAGGACTCATCATGCTAATAGGCAATTGATGCAGCTGCATTATTTTCTTGTTTGAGCCTTTTTTCCTTCTGGAGACCTTTTCAAATCCCTCTTCTTCATTCACCTTCTCACAATCATTGGAAGGAGCTTCAATAGTCCTCGACCCATGCTCAAGAAAACCAACACCATTTTCAATTAATGTTTCCTCTATGATTTGAGGTAATTGATCTTTATCCCTTGTGGTGTTAACCAAAACTAAAGAGCTTTGAGGTATTAACTCTTTTGCAATAACCGAAGTTGAAGAAGGAACATCACCGCTTGTTTTGACTTTAGGAACCCACTTAGTATAAGCCTTAGGTGTATGATTTAAGCTACACTTAGCACTAGCATGCCCAAAACTCTTGCAGAGAGTGCAAGAAGAAGGTTTCCACTCGTATTCAGCATTCACAACGGATTTAAAATTATCAATTTGAATAGGCAAATCAGTTGGGAATGAACAGTCAGATGAAATTTCAACCAAAACCCTTGCGTACGACATCCTAGTCTTCAACCTTCTTCGTCCTTATCACCATCATCACCAAAATTCCCCTTCAACATACAAGTAACCTCAACCCTCATGATCTGGGTTGCACGGATACTTCATCTGGTCGCCGGACCACTGCCGGATGTCGGACTTCTGCCGGTCGCCGGACCTCCGGTAGCCGGACCACTGTCGGTGGCCGGACCTCAGCCGGACCTCTGCCGGTCGCCGGACCTCTGCCGGTCGCCGGACCTCTGCCGGTCGCCGGACCTCTGCCGGTCGCCGGTCTTCGGCCCATGTGTACATGCCTCCACCAGTCACATATCTTAATGTTCGGGCTCCTGTATCAAGGCTGCCATCCAAAACATAGTTTTAGGGACCTTTATTGCTCTACTTAGCCAATAAAAGGTTCCAAAATACTAGGGTACAAACATCGCCCCCTCTTAACCGCTTACTTGTTAGGGGTTAAGAAGTTCGGGTCTACCCATCACAGAATCTTGTTGACGGCAACTCGCCCCCAAGCCTATAGCCTGGTGCTGTTACTCTATCCGCCCCCAAGTGTACTGTTCGTACTAGGAAGTCTACACACCCCAAACATCAGTCGTCATTGCTGCTGGTGAAGTCATGTAACTGAACCTCAGTACTAATGTGGCGCGGTTCAAAGTTGGCAAGGGTGCACTCATTCCAACAGTAGCACGCACACACACACAAGTTATGATTTAGATTTCCTGCCATCTTGAGCTGCATAGGGGGCCAGCCTATCATTCAAGATCGCACAGAAAACCCAAATATGCATCCACAGGCTGGACATAAAAAAGAAAAGAAAATAGGATATCAAAATAATATTGAATCAAGTTTCTGAAAGTAAACAAGATAGGTACCCATGGATTGGAATCATTACTCCCGTCCAATTCTTTCAGCTATTATGATATCTTTGATGTTGGCTTGTCAACTATGTATGGACCCTCCTAGTTTGCTCAGAGCTTTCTACAGTTGGGCTTCATTGTTGCAGGTCAGGTCTTTTTCAGCACTTATTTCCCAGGCTGAGATATTCGTTCCTTGACTTTTCGATCATAGCCAAGTTTGACTGCTTGTTGGTATCGAACCAGATTCTGCAAGGCTTGCTCTCTCTGTTCCTCCAAAAGTTCTTTATCTAAAGCCAGAACTGTATCATTTGTCCCTGACTTAATAGATTCAGTTTTGATTGTGCTTAATTGCACCTCTGTAGGTATGACTGCCTCTGTTCCATATGCTTGTGTGAAGGGTGAAAATCTAATCGACCTTTTTGGAGTCGTTCGGGTGGACCACAAGACTCTTGCGAACTTTTCCACCCATCTGCCTTTTGCTCTGTCTAGTCTCTTCTTCAGATTTTTGAGGATGACTTTATTTGTTGTCTATGCCTGCCCGTTGCTCGGGGCGTAATAAGGGGCAGAGAAGTTATGACGAATATTTAAACCATCACAGAACTCCTTAACAGTCTTTGAATCGAACTGTTTCCCGTTGTCAGATATCAACTGATATGGGATTCCGAATTTGCAAACGATATTCTGCCACAGAAACCTCTTGACATTGTTACTTTCTACCTGTGTTAGTGTCACGATCACTTGATTCACCTTCAGCATCCTCCATCTCAGTCTCATCTGGTGCACTGTTAGGTACAGTATTACCCCACTAGCTTGTTCGAGGGTCAAAACAGAATGACTCTCGGATATGCTAGGTAACTGCTGAAAATCAACCACTACGAACCTAGCAGTGTTAGACTCAGTACTGCAGAGGATAAGTAAGCTAAGGCATCAGCATGACGATTTCCCGACCTCGGACGTTGCATAATAAAAAAAAAAAATGGCAAAACCATTTGCCAGGTTTTTCAAACAATTTAGATAAGACAGCATATTCTCATCTTTTGTTTGATATGAGCCTAAGAACTGATTGACTACCAGCATTGAGTCAGTGATCAGTTTCACAGTTTTCGCCCCCAGTTGCTTGACAGCTTTTAATCCTGCAATTTCAGCCTCGTACTCAGCTACATTGTTTGTCACTGAAAATCCCAATCTGGTTGCCTTCTCGATCATCGAACCCTCTGACGTATGGATAACACATCCCATACCTGCTCCACTGAAGTTGGAAGAGCCACCTGTAACTACTGTCCAAGCTGGCTCGGATGTTTCAATCTCGACCGCAGACTCGCCCCCAGTCTGGCTGGTGGTCACAGTTAGAGGTTTCAGCAACAATTGTTCCTCTTCTAATACAATATTTATGACATCAAGGGAAATCTGCCATTAAAGCAGCAACAACTTATCCTTCTCTGCAGCAATATAATAGAAAACTGGACTGCCAGGAGTCGACCCTCGCTGGCAGTAATTGGAAATATGGGGCTTGTGGTTACTCACCGGCCTATCTATTGTGGTTGCCATATCCATGGGCTAACGAGCTGTCATGTGCGGATGACTCTAGAAATTTGTCCAGTTTTATTTGACTATGAAAAGTTGTACTCGTATTAAAGTTGGATCGAAGTTCTATTACCTACAAGTCCAAATAACTAGGCAAATAAATAAATAAAATTTTCTTCATTCCCGTGGAGATGAGTTCTTAACTCAGGTCGTCAGTGTCATCACTCAATGACTTTACCACTGTACTACAATGGGAAAAAAGTTTGATCTCACACTGCTAGATCAATCAGCGTGCGTGCGGGCCGTTGGATGGCCAATCCAACGGCCATGATGCTTCGATTCATCCCGTACGGGAATTTCATTGTGCACGGGTTTTTCATTTCGCACGGGAATGCATCAGGGCCGTTGGATTGACTCATCCAACGGCCCACGCGCTGCTAGATCAATTTTGATCTAGCAGTGCGAGATCAAAATCGCGTTCACTACAATGACATCTACCACAAGGTTAAGTAGGCAGTGGTATTGGTTGAACGGTACCTGTGCTTGTTTTTAAAATTGTGGGAGAAGTTAAGTGACACTGTTGATTTAGATCATGTCTACTAGTATTAGGTATCAAATTATAGAAACATAAAGAGCCTCAATCTGTGATGCTAGCTAGCGTATAGCTCAATTAGTAGTCCTTGGAACAATTCAATAGACATGTAATTTCATATTTCTCTCATTTGAAACATGAGATTCTTAAACCTTTAAAACTCCAGCTAGCGACCCATTCTTAAAAAACATATATAGTTGTCGTTACAAAATATACTTTCTGAGATATGTTTTTAACTGATGCTGTTCCCCTATTACTAGATACATTCCTGTTTCCAAGAATCCTCGTTGCAGATAGGAGTATTACCTAAACTACTACTTTGTCCAAAGCATTCTCTATTGCCTTTCATCTTTGATTTTGGAACGCTTAGCCTCAGGGACCTCCTCATCATCAGTCATCACCGCTGTCGTCATCATCATCTGAGTCCTCCTTCAACCTATAAGTAACCTCAACTTTAATGACACATGCATCATCAACCAAATATCCATTAGCAGTATCGTGGAGTTCACTAAGAGGCATGAAATTTGGCCAACCCCAACCTGCATAAGCTTCTCCAGAGAATTTGTGTTTCAATTCTGCATAGTCCAATATATACTGGTAAGGTAAAGAAGAATGTACGTGATTAACTGACAACATGATTTATTGCATACCCTTTTTATTTTTTTCAAAAAAGCGCCAAACAAAAAACGCATACCTTGTCTCACAGTGTTAATATTGCGATCCGTTTGACTTGTAACTGCAAAACTAAACCCCATGTTCATCGGTTGTGTCAAGTCAACAGGCCGTACAAACACTGATAAGTGATCATACACTTTACCCTTTCCCTTTGGGTACACACTTACCTTCCTATGAGTGAAAACATCGAGGGTTACTCAAAAGCAGAAACGTAACGAAGAAACTAATTGATTCTAAAATAAAAACAAACAGGCAAAAGCAAGTTAATACCATTTGGAACTACCCACGGAAAAAACAGCAGAGCAAAGTCCTTCATGAGAGTTTATCTCTGAAAAGTTTTCAATCTTCCAGATGAACTTATATGATGATGAAAGACCGATTATTTCAGATGCCATTGATTTTCAGTAATGAAGAGGAAAAACAATTTAGTTTAAGCGAGGACAAGCACAAGCTCTTAGATAAAAATAAAATAAAATAAAATGTTCGACTCTCTTGGAGAGTATTTATAAATTTTTTGGGACAGCTAATAAAGAGATGGAGTGAGCAATTGAAGAGGTGTAGCAGTTTTAATTTCAAGGATTTGTTCAGATTTCTAGTAATTCAGAAAACGAAGAGAGTAGGCAAGAGAGAGAGAGAGTGGGTAGAGAGGGAGCATGTATGAGCATGCGTATCGTATTTAAGTGCATGCATGCATGGTTAATAATGAAGCTTCTCTGGGAAGTTGGATAGAAACTAGCTAGAGAGAGTAGAGATAGAGAAATAATTTACATAGTACACAACTGAAAATGGTCAAGTAAATTTGGTTCAGTTAACCAGCACACGTATGTTTCATAGGGTCAAGAACTGCTTTAATGTTTGTGCTTTCATTTATTTCGGTTGAAAGATTACTGAGAGTTGACTGGAACTTGACTGTCACTCTTGACTTATGGTACCTCACTAATCTAGGTCTTTAATTCCCAGCTTAAGAAGAATCCAACTTTCTGTGAACCAGCATACGTACATAGAGGATATCTCAGGACTGTTGACATGTCATTTATTTTGTTCAACACAAAGAATTATTTATTCAGAAGAAACTATGCATGGGAAGCTAATTTTTTGTCAACCAGAATTTTTTTTTTTCGAAAGGAAAAAGTTTATATTAAAAGAGAAAAGCTGATTACAATCCAGTTCTAAGGGAGAGTTACATGTTCAAAATCTCTTCCCAGTTATGAATAACTTGAGTAGCTGCTATCATTCTAAACGTATCCTTGTTACAACACCAGAGCAAGATAGTTTGTTTCACCAAAACTACCAGTTCATCTTCAGTTTTCGGTCTGGTACCGTATACTCTATTATTCCTTTCACGCCACAAGTTCCACAGAATGGCGTACTGTAATATATCTGCTACTGCTTTGCTTCTTCCTCTTAATACACTGGTGTTCCATTGCTCAAAACAGTGCTGAGTTTCACTAGGATTAACCCAAGCTATTCTAAAAGCTTTGATGAAATACATCCAAACCTTATGATTGTAGTTACAATGAAGCATTAAGTGATCACCAGTTTCTTCATTAGCATTGCATAAAACGCAAATGTCTGTTGCCAGGTTCATTCCTCTGTGCATTAACATGGCCCTTGTTGGTAATGAATTCTGGAAAATGATCCATACCAGAAAGTTAACCTTAGGTGGAATGTTCGTCTTCCACAGATGCTTCACATACCCGCACTCTTCATAGTTTCCTGCTAGCAATTCGTAACATCTTTTTGATGTGAAATCATCCATAATCAGGACCTTATCCTCCCCTAACTGAAAGTTTGGAATCGGGACATCTCTTCTTAGTAAGTCCCATTCAAGCTGTTCATTCGCATCCAATCTTCTTCGAAAGGTACAGTTCCATCTCCCATCCTGCACCATGTCTGCTACCGAAATGTTCTTCTGTCTGCAAGCTTTATAAACAACAGGAAAAAGCTCTTTTAAAGTCATGGTACCTAACCACTTATCATTCCAAAAATTAACTGCAGTTCCATCCTTTATCTCAAATTGAGAATGTTTTTGCAATGCAGGTATTACTCTTAACACATTCTTCCACAGGCTTTTACGTTGCGATGAGCCATCATCAGTTGGTAATAGAAATTCTTCTTTCACTTTGAATTTTTGTTGGATTATTTTCCTCCATAATGCAGTCTTGCATTTAGAGTATCTCCATGCCCATTTTGCTAGCAAAGATTTGTTTGTTAGACTCAAGTTTCTTACACCCAAACCACCTGATTCCTTCGGCACACATATCTTCGACCAAGCCACCCATGCCATCTTTCTGTTTCCATCCACAGCACCCCAAAGAAAATTTCTCATCAGTTTTATCATTTTCTTCTCGACTTTCACCGGTAAATGAAATAGTGAGAGGAAATAAGTCGGCAAACTAGATAAGCAGTGCTTTATGAGAACTAGTCTGCCCGCTTTATTTCGAAACTTCTTCTTCCAAGATGCAAGTTTCAATTGCATTCTGTCGAGCACTGAATCCCAAACTGATATACATCTTGAGTCTGCACCGATAGGCATTCCAAGGTACTTGATAGGCAATTTCTCAGTTTTACAACCCAATTCTCTTGCCATAGTTTCAATAACTTCATCCGCCCCTACACTTATCATAGTGCTCTTTTCTAGGTTCAACTTCATTCCCGTAAGAGACTCAAAAAGTGAAAGAATAATGAATAATCTTTGCACCTCCTCGACATTGGCATCAATGAAAATCAAAGTATCATCGGCAAATTGCAAATGAGAGATCATAGTACCTTCTTCTGCAACTTTAAAGCCATGTATTTGCCCTCTTTCCACTGCATCATTCATGAGTTTAGATAGTATTTCAACTACCAGCAGAAAGAGATATGGGGAGAGTGAATCTCCTTGCCTCAAACCTTTTGAAGGTTTAAACCTCTCAGTTGAAGCACCGTTCACAAGCACAGAGAGCTGAGGGGAAGTGACACACCATCTCATCCATGCTATCCATTTGTCACCAAAACCATGTTTATGTAGAATGCAAAAGAGAGATTGCCAGTTGACATTGTCAAAGGCTTTCTCCATATCAATCTTACACAATATACCAGGTTTCTTGTCCTTGAGTCTGCTGTCCACACATTGTCAACCAGAATTTGAAAGCTCGATCTTGTATATCTCACACATCAACGGTTAAGTTTCTTTCTTGAGGAAATGTCTCCATGCTTGAGGGAGGAAAGGATGACACCAGCGACCTGAGTTCGAAACTCGTCTGCATCAGGGTTGGGATTTTTCTTTATTTATTTGCCTAGCTACCTGGGCTTCTAGGTAATGGGCTTCGGTCCACTTTCAATATAACCTTTTAAATTCAAAAAAAAAAGGAGGAAGGGAGAGATTGAGTCAATTGGAATCTTCGTATGTGTACTCTTAATTAAACAATAAGGTTCTTCGATGAAGAGTGACATTAAGGTTTTGCGTTCTAAGTTTTTATGCATCAAACTGACTTGGTTCGAAACTCTTCGGCACCGAATTCTTTACCAATCTACGCGTGAGACGCAAGGGTAATTTGGGTTTCTCACGGGACAATCCTAAAACTTCTGAATAAAGAAAGAGGGTCTAAATAAAGAAAGAGGGCTGTGCGGGTATATAAATTAAGGATGGGATAGCTTTTGAGGTCAAAAATTCCTTTTAGGAGAGGTAGAGATGGCTGGGGCTGGCCGCTCTAAACATCTAAACAGACGCTGTGATCCTCTAAACTGCCTCCCTCATGAAATCACGTCGAATATACTTTCTAGGTTACCAGTGGACTCGGTATTAGATTGTAAACTAGCATGTACATCTTGGGGAAATCTCTTACAGTGTCATGTTAATAATTCAACTTACTTTGCTTATCAGCAACTGGAGCGACGGCGAGAGCAGACTCATGATGGTTCTGATGCTGCAATGATGAGTTTTGTTGGCTTTGGCAACAGTGTTCAAGCACTTTATTATGCAGAGTACCATGAGGGCCGCGTCGTTGGTGACAAGCAGCTGCCTATATACCACAAGAGGACGATCAACCTCAAATTTCCAGTACGCGTGCATAGTCTTGTTGGTTCTTGTAATGGATTAATATTTTTATCAGCCTTGACAAATTATGTTGGATTCTCTATTTTTAACCGTTGCTGGAACCTCAGTTTTGAGGAGCCTTTATGCATATGTAATCCAGTTACCAAAGAATTTGTGAACCTTCCACCAGTATGCAGCGACAAGAAGGACAACAGTATGGGGGTTTACACTGTATTCGGATTTGGCTACCACCCGCTAACTAATGAGTACAAGGTTGTAAGAATTTGCTATTTCGGAACCCGGGAAAAAGGACATTTAGAGGTATATACACTTGGGAAAGGCAATGGGTGGAGAAGTGCAGGAGAAACCAATTTTTTTCTAATATCTCACCATGGGGTTTGTTGGAATGGATCTCTTCATTGGCTTAAACAAGGATGTCGGGAGGTTGTGGCTTTTGATCTGGCAGACGAAGAAATCTACCTGGTCTCTAACCCGCCTGGTTTCGTCGACGACTGGATCTTTAGACTGTGTGTTTTGAGAAGTTGTTTGTGTCTCATTACTTCCCGCCGACATTTTAAGACTTATAAGAGTCATTATAATTTGTGGCTTTCAAAAGAGAACAATAAAGAGGACGAGAGTATTAGTAGCTACCGTGGGGTAAGGCAACCTCCAAGATGGAGCAAAGAGCTCAGATTGAGAATGATACCGAGTCAGAATGACAGGTGCTTATTAGATCCGTTATTTGCTCTTACAAAAAGAAATGAGTTCTTATTTCAAATTGATAAAGAGATCATCCGCCATGAGTCATATACAGAAAGAAGCAAAAGAATATGGGTCCCTGAAGACCAGAACACTTATCAAGGGATGCTGTTACCACACATCAACAGCTTTGTTTCTTTGAGAGCGCTAGGAGAAAGAAATGTCGAGACACTTATAAGATCGTCAGGGGACAATGAACTTGATCTCCACGCCCGAGAAAAATAAGACTGTTAACTTGGGTGCAAACCCTCGGGTGTGGTAAAGTTCTTCTTGAATTGGTCGACCCAGCGGTTTTTCTTTCCATATTCGATAGATATGTCACCCTTGAATTGTGAGTCCATACCTCCTTATAAACTACTACATTGATCTGAGGTCTGTAAGAATAGCAACAATTCTAATGGTTTAGTTCTTGCGCCAGTGAAACTGTGAATTTCATGATTTGGCAATCTTGGTCTACGAATATTATTCTGCCACCATTGCGGTAACTTTTCTGTTAATTACTTGTCACTTTTCTTTGTTGGTTCTTATTACTTTAGATTGCAGTAGAGGTGAACAGTTACTCAAAATGGTTATGCCAGTGTTAGTAAAATAGGGCACACAAATTCAAATATTCATAAATTGTTTGTTTAATGCTGTATAAGAGCTTTTCTCTGATATCCAGAATTCAAAGCTACTTTAAGAGTAGTTGACGATAAATAAACAGCTTCGCATCATACACTTTTCTGTGTCCTATGAAACTGAAAGAAGAAGTGAAATCTAACATACACTATCATATGTCCTGCAATAGCTTCACATATGCAGAGCAGAAGTGTTCTACGGTATATCTTTTGCAATGCATCATGGAAACCCACAAGAAACCAATCCAACTTTAGGTCATTCTTCTTGCAACTAAGGTATTTGTGTAAATATTGTGTGTTATACCTTTTTTCATCCGGTCGTTAAGTCTTATGGATTCATCGTCTATAGGCATGAGTTTCTTGATCATCATCTCTGTTACAAATTAAATTTAAATCAAATGGAAGTGAAATAACAAACAAAGAAACTTTGAAGTAGATACCTTAATTACCTATAGCAGGAACTGATTTGTCATTGAAATAATCCTCAAGAAAGTCCTTAGAAGTAGCTGATGTTGATTAAACGGCTAATTTCTTTTTACTTTGACCTAAAAATATTTACTAAACAGGGAATTCGAACTCAAAACCAATAAAAAAAATGTAGATATGAGAATCACTGTTGATGCTAATTAGACCTGACATGAAAATTTGTTGAAAGAAACAAGGAAAATTTACACACAATGTCCCTTTCCGGAATAGCTTTTCCTAAGGTGTGACAGGTATTCACTATCTCAGATAATTTGTGGTTAAATTCTTCAAAGGTATCATCCTCAAGCATTCAAACGTTTTCCCAGTTAGACATGAGGTTCTGAAGTCTAACTTCTTTTTCTGCTGAATTCCCTTCGAATACGGTCCTTAATCTATTACAAGCCTCCTGAGAGGTTTCACATGTGGCCACGTGATGGAAAAGATCAGATTTTACTGCATGAATGATAGCATTTAGCCCATCATAGTTTTGCTTGGTGGCTTGACTTTCCACGTCAGTATAATCGCCAATTTCTTTGGGGACAGACTCACTTCTTACCAATTAGAAACCGCCAATGAATGATAGCATTTGGCCCATCATAGTTTTGCTTGGCGAATTGTACTTGATGATGAGGTGACTGAATTTAAATGGGAAGTTCAACTCCTAGAAAACAAATCAATTAGAAACCGCCGAATTACATAAAAATGCCCAAATTTTGGGTGTTTTCCAAAAATATATGAGTACTTTGTAAAAAATAATACAAAATGATATTCATGTGTACCGATTTCATCCCTGAAAGTCTACACTTCAGTACGATGGGAAGACATCCTCTATATCACACCCGTGATGAATCCAAGGGTTATAAACCCCCCCTCCCAATCCAAGGGTTGTGGGGCTGCTAGATCGCTTTTGATCTCGCACTGCGAGATCAAAATCGCGTTCTTTTTGAAAAAAAATTTGATCTCGCAGTGCGAGATCAAAATTGATCTAGCAGCAAATTTCACCCTTGGATTGGGAATCCAAGGGTTATAAACGCGTTGAAAAAGAGGTGTTAAAATGATTTTTTTCTATAACACACCCGTGATGAATCCAAGGGTTATAAACCCCCC
>JAJJMA010285825.1:0-13534 GCA_023529015.1 Papaver nudicaule | reverse complement strand
AAGAAAACCAAGACTTTCCATTTTCCTGAATTCGAAATTGGTCTTACTCCGCTAGATTTTGTAAGGGTCACAAAAATACCAATAGGGGGAGGTAGGGTAAGACCAATTTGCGAATTTGTAAGCAAACAAGAACGTATTTTGTATGATGAGCAGTGGTTTTCGGGCGCCAAGGCTTGGCGTGATGGACTTGAGCAGGCTCAGATCGCGGCTCAGATCGATAACCCGGAATTGGCGGGTAAACCGGTGCCACCATGGGGAACCAAAAACAGTGATGTGATTAGTGGGCATATAGTTCGTTACATACAAGGGCGAAAAGACATGAATAACAATCCAATCGCTGACGAGTTAACCAGAATGTTTTTATTCTGGTGCATTGGTAAATGGTTGGTCGGAGACACAACTACAAGGCTAAAGAAAGGGTGGCTACGCTATTTGGTAGACTTGGATAATGTTGGCAACTACGACTGGGGGTGGGCTGCATTGGGAAATTTGTATGAACAACTAGATAAGTGGAGTAGCAAAGCGTCTAATGACATGGGAGGTATGTGGATGATACTCGAGTACTGGTACTACTTCTACTTTCGCAACTGCCCGCCCTTACCTAAACGCTCAGTCTCTGTGCAACCCGAGGCGGCAAGGCGTGCGCCATTCCCCGTCCTAGCATTGTTTAACAAAACAAACATTGACCCGACCGAACAAGTGGCGCTAGATAGGCATAGTCTGTATATGACTAGGTTGAATATCGATTCTCGAACCGCCAGCACCGTTGAATGGCAACCGTGGATTATGGACGCTCACTGCGAGGACCCTATGGTACAGAAGGGTGTCAGGTTATTTATCCTATCATTTGAATTTCATGATTGTTGTTTGGTTTTTTGCTGGATACTTATCTTATAGTTCCTACCATTTTTTTTTTCAGGTTTAAGAATTCAGTTTCACAACAGTCATTACCTCTCTGAACGGTGTTGGCGGCAGCTGACGGGTGACATAGTTATGCCTACTGACCTCCCAAATGAGGACTCCACGATTGAGGACGGCGAGGAAGTGACTGAAGTGTCCCATTATCTGCCTGTCAGTGCCGATCATTACCACAGGTGGTGGACAAGCAAAAGCGTCGGAAGATATTTGCCTTTGGTTCAGCATGCGAGGAACAAGGATGAGTTTGGTGTTGCCAATAGAGGCAGAGCCGGCATGCCTTACGGGACTCAGCCTGACCTCTACTGTCGCTCCAGTCAGTACGCGCCCCAACCTGAGGTATACCGTGGCCTACCTGAAATTTTAAATAGTTTAAGCGTATACAGAAATGGCAGAGACATCACGATACCTCTCGGCTGCGATGAACCAATCGCTTATGATCCCGCTGAAATTAACAGATCACAGGTAATTTTTTTTAAACAAGCAGTGGTGATATTTAAAATATTTTGAAGTTACCTTTATTTTGTTGTGACGTAAAATCTTTTAATGGGTTTTTTTAGGAAGAATTGCTTAGCCACATTTTTAAGCAACAAGCGTGTATCAACTCAATGAGGGCAACTATCTATGATGTGACAAAAGGTTGGGAGTTGGGGAGTAGCTCTTCAAACTTCGATTTTGAACGCAGCAACCCCGACACATCTCCAAACATCCAAACAGAACCCTCTCAGGTGCCTAACACAGGGAACCTTTTTGGACTGAGACTCGGAATGGACATTGGTGCATGGCCGCAAACAACGTATGATGGGGGCGCATCCTCGAGTTCACAAGGTGCGTATGCAAGTTCCAACATGGACGTGGATCTTAACCAGTCAAGCCTTCCAATGGAACAACAGTGGGGTCTAGAAGACATGGATACAACCGTGCAGGATACTCCTGTCTCCCAATCTTTTCTTCCTCGGTCGTGGCGTAGTTAGAGGATTAAACTTTAACATGTCTGTAAATAGTTGTAGTGTGTTTCTGGATGTTTAAAAGATAAGTGTTTATCTTCTTGCTCTGTTGCTCCAACTCTTTCGTGTAGTATTAACTTTATTTTTAATTAGGGATATGGTGTGTTAACGTACAAGTAGTTTAATGTAGTTTCTTTAATGGTTCTTATTAACATAATAGTTAATAAGAAATTACGTTTTTTTTTCAATCATAGTTTTGTTATTTTTAAATATTTAATTGTCTTTATTTCAAAAGTAGGTGTCACTTAGTATGGTAAGGTCATTCAAAAAGAACATCATATAGGTCTAGATGTCTAGGATATCTACCCTAGTATTATTAAAGGATATCCTGAATAGGAACCTATGGCATGGGGAGTAGGGAATCGAATATTGTTTTGGGTTGTGTGTCATCCATTGAGTGTATAAATGGACATGCAAGGAATACATGTAGAGACTACATTCACCTAAGTTTTTTTTTTTCAATCCATGGCTACATATACCAAAATAGAAGACTTAACATTAATTAGGGCATGGTCATTTGTTCATAGAGCGGAGGATATTCGAAGAATTGATTTTGATATCGTCTGGAATAGAATTATGGAGAGGTTTACTCGTTCTGGAAACCCTAATGCAAGAGACGTTGATTCCTTGCGTGATCGATGCGGCACAATACTCAGATACGTTAGACTGTATATTGAGATTCAGAGATCGTGGTATGAACGCATGATTGTACCGAGACTTACACCAGTGGAGATAGTAAGTGTAATTTGTAATATGTAATTCTATTTATTTGTTGTTCAAACGAATAATGAGTTTTCTTATTGGTTGCAGGAGCAAAGGGCAAAAGCTGATTTTCTCGCACGTACTCGCAAGAGATTTCCTTTCCAAGACTGTTATTTAATATATATTTATAATTTTCCCGAAATGCACCCGGGAAGACTTAGATAAGTTATCCAAAGTGTATAAGTTCCACATGATAAGTGTAACCGTGATTCCTAAGAAAGTGAGTTAGTAATTTATGGTTTATGTTAATGTAATATGTTTTCGCCGTACGATTATGTAATAAACGCTTTGTCTAACTATGGAAGAGTATTTTAATTCCATGATTCGTTATTGGGGTGAGTTGTCAATCAATGTTACTGTGATTTCCTTTAGATTCAAAATGGAAGTGATGAAAGGAGTTGTCACTTCGATGAAGGGAATCGCGAAAAGCAGATTCTCCCTAAAAGAGGACAGTGGGATAAATTAAAAAACAAGTTGTTTTTCATTCAAAACGAGAAAACGACGATATGTGAATAACTGTCAAGTGCCCCTAGATTTTATTATAAATATGTTGTTTTCTTCTACATTACCCTCATCCCACTCATCCAACTGAGACCAAAATACTCCTTGTGCAGCATACTATTATAGGTGTTGTGTTTATCCCTTTATTTCTTCTTCAAGTATGAAAAGTTTTACTCCGGAGGAGGATGTGGCATTGATACGGGGTTGGGCTATGGTACAATCAGCTGAAGACCACCAACACCTAAGAGTTACCGCTAATGAATTTTGGAACAGAGTGATGGTGAACTTTACTGAAATCGAAGGAAATCATAATGCGTGGAATGTTGGGTCGCTTAAAACCAGGGTAGGTAAGATAAGGAGGAATGTTCGAAAGTATGTAGCTATTCTTAAAAATATATACGATCATCCGCCTCCTCCTGGACCAACAAGGAATAGAGAAACATATGTGAGTTTTTTGTAACTTCTATACCCCTTTATGTTTATTTTGCTTCAATGTTATCAATGACTAACTCAAACTTAAACTTGAATGTTACAGGAACGTTGGGCGACGGAGGCATATCTGGAGATCGAAGGAACTCGCTTCACCCACTACGACTGCTTCATGATTCTCGTCCACTTTTTCCCCATGATGAATCCAGCACTTATCCATGTGTAAAAAGTTTTATCGTATTTTGTGGGTAAATCTATCACGAGACCTCACTCGTCCAACCATGTGGAAGTGTTGGTTTAAAGGAGTGCAAATTTGTTTTGGCTTACGTTTTGTGGTTCTATAACCATGTATGCTTGTGAGTCTAATAAAATTCTTATTTGCATTACTCTTAATCTTTATTACATTATGCTGAAACAGTTGCGCTAACCTAGAGCAAGCGCTATAGTGTACTATGATACGGAGGTGTTTCAAACGTACAATTATTATTATATCCAGTGTAATGTTAACCATGTACTTGTGTAACATAATCTCGCCACACACCGTAAGGGGCCTCGTACTTAAACGTGCGGTGCTTCTCGGATGAGAAAATGTCCTTTGACCAATTCATCTACAAACAATATAAACAGAAGAAACATTTAACTAGAGAGTTATTTAGACTCGTACTTTAGTTGGATGAAATCACCATATTGTAGAAAACTTACCACATTAACCTCATCATAATTAGGATGTTCTTGCCTGCATCTTATAACATAGCTATGAAAAGTTCTCATGTCTCCCTTGATGATATGTCGTCTATTCATCAACGCTCTTATCTGACGACCATTAGGATTTTCACCGCTTAATTCTTCAAACTTAGGTACAACCGCCGCCCATAAATCTAGGTAGTTAAGATTTCCTCCTTCTAACTTGATTGCATAATAAGCTTTGATGATATTGTTATCTTCATTGGAGTGGAAGTTACGTCTCCCAATATTTATCATATTTATGTTTAGATAACAATGATTTATTTTGAAACGAGAAGTGGGGTGCCGTTATATAGTGAGCGCAAACTATTTGTGACCGTAGAAAATATATTTGAGTATGAGATAATCTTACTAGCATTAACTTGTGACCATAGAAACGTGATTCCCAGGATACACCTTATCTTTTGTTCTGACAGGGTGTAATCACTTCAACCCCACAAGTAAAAAATGTATTGTCTCTTCACCCATTTCATGCTCGCTCTAATCACTTGTGTGTAATCGAATAAGCAAATTTCCCAAATAAGGAGCTCCCTAGTTCATTCAACATGGTGAAAACCCAATATATTGCGAGTGCGTCTCAAGGCTGTACAGGGTTGTATACAGGAAAAATCTGAGTGGGTAAATGTTATTCAGGAGGCCGGAAACGCGAGTGTAAGCGGGGTGTAACCACATAGCTACGACAACACCAGCCGGTGTAAAGGGGGTGTAAATTAAAAAAGGTCAAACTGAAAGCGGGGAAAGCTATCTCGCTTCCCAGAAAGCGAGGAAAGCTATCTCGCTAAAGTGCGAGCGAGGAAAGCTTCCTCGCTTTATGAGCGATACAGCTTTCCTCGCTTTCCTCCCAGTTCCGGGAGGGACACTGCGCTTTCGCAGTGGGCGTGAGGGAAGAGGAGAGAGAGGGGAGTATAGGCGACGGTATTACGTCGCTTTCATCCCAAACTTTGATCCATAGAGAACAGCCTTAGTTCTTACCATCCACCGCTCTATTAAACTTCTCATTTCTTCAATAAACCAAAATTTCTTTTGATTGTTTGTAACAGGGTTTGTGGATTCTTTCTGTCTCTACCATATCGATATTTCCACCACCCTCCATCCAAGGTACTCATCCCTTCAATTCAACAAAAATACTAAGGCAAAATTCAATGGGTTTGATGTGGATTTTATATAGTCGGTTTTACTATTAGTTTCTTTGTAGAGTTCGATCTCTTTAGGTTTGTCTGTTTTTTTCTATTTGTTATTTTACCGTAAAATTGTACAGCTTGATTCATGTTGGTTGTTGTTTAAGTTTTGCAGAGATCACTGGCAGTTATCATTGAACTACCTCACTATCTCACACTATAGTTCAGCGTGCATGCTGGAGAGATTAGTACTTTTATCCTAATTCATTAGTTGATTAAGTTGAAATTTGTTATGATTTTTTTTTTGTTGATATAAGGTGATGTCTAGACTACATCTTCATGTCCATTGATTGTTTAATGCTGTCACCCTATATAGATTTGTCATGATGTTTAAGATTGTATGCCTGATATGTATAATTTTGTAGGAACTGATTTGACAACAACAAGAAATTACTTGGTTATTGTCAATTAGTTGTTCTCGGCAAAGGACTGCCCTACACTTTCTGGTAATTCATATTTTCGGATATTACCTGGTGATTAAATTTCGCGGTATCAAAAAGTACATTTGAAGTTGGTTATGGTCAATTGCCAGTTTAGCTTGGTGTTGGTTTTGGGGTTTTCAGTTTCACGTTATGCATTTTAAGCATCTTATCATCTAATTTTTTTTGTAGGTGGAACATGGTGTCTAATCATCTATCGAAGATATTAAATAGCCTTTGTGATTGTGTTTCAATAAGCAACTTTGAATGCATAGTATATCTATTTGGTTTACCTTAGGTTGCACTTTTGTGGGTCAATGGAAACAAGGACATAAGGTAATATACTGATTTCGTTGTCATTTCTTTTAACTGTGAAATGCATAACACGCGATAAATTTATTTTCATTGGCGTGACGTGTTTCTCATTGGCGTAACGTAGTAGAAAGTATTTTGTGCTAGAAGGGAATAGAGTAAGTATGCTCTGCGAAATGTAACTCAGTTGTTCCGTGCTCAATTTGAACTCAACTCATTTGTTTTCAACACTACTTCGAAGTTCAGTTGTTGTGTTTGTTTTCGTTGTCAGCTCAATGTGGCGTTAGTGCCGTAAAATGTATGCATAACAAGCGCCCAACAATCTCTGGCAAGTACTCAATAAGTGCTTAATGTGATTGACGTAATCTACTCGATATGTACACGTTTTTTTTTTGTTTTTATATCCACTTAATGATTTGCATACTGTTACGCTGCCTTTACAAGATTGATTTCTTTTGTAAAATTCCTTTGATGACGATGTGTTAGTGATGCAGTTGGTTTTAAAACCTCTCCGATCATTTGTACCGGAAATCTCTGTCGGTAAGTTTGCTTTCTCATTTGCTTATTCCTTAAGTTTTTGAAAATGGTACTGACAGCAGCATCCAAGAGAGTTCCTCCTTTTGAATTTTGTAACACCGGGCGAGTTTAATTCTAAATTAATGGGTTAATGGATCATAAAATTTAAATGAGTTGAACTGTTATGTTGCATTTACTATAAACAAAGCATAGTTTGGTCTCGGAAACAAATTATCCATTTTTATCAATATACGGCGTGGTAAGTTCATTTGCACGATTTCTTTTACTGACACAATACTTTTCAGTTTCCCACGCAAATTTATTCCGCTTTGCAGATGGACCAAGATTTGGATTACGTGGTAACAAAATCTACTCAATAGATATGTTACATTTCTGTGTTTCAATTTGAAATGAAGATTAAAATTTTAATGAAGAAGAGCGTACTGATTGCTTTCAATAACATGAAGATTTAAATTTTTCTTTCTTTTGTACTGCAGTTTTTTTTTCTTTTTTCTTTTCTAACCTTCTATACAGTGTGTGCCGCTTTTTAAATTAACTTTATGTTGTGTGATTACATCCCATTGAGGACCAGCAAGTTGTCACTGATTCTGGGAAGCAAATATATGTCGCAACTCCTGAGGTAGATCGTGTTAAATTTGCATTTCTTTACTAAGGATTTTACAGTTTGGTTGTTTTCACATCTATGTTCGGTTGATATGTGTAGAAATACCGGCAAATGCAGCTCCGGGTTTATCCAAAGGTATACATTTGTTGATAGAATGCACAAGTGTCAATATCATTTGTTCTGAGTTTGCTTAAACTAAACTGTATCATTTGTTATCAGATTGGTAACACTTATACCTTCTCAAGCGTGGTGAAGAAAATATAAATGAGAAGCTGGTGTCACAAGTGGATCCTCTGGGTGTTCGTGGATTTAGTTATCTGAAGTCTCAATTGATGAAATTGTATGTTTTGTGGAGTAGTTTTAGCAATATCCCTTTATGTTTTTTTTTTTTTCCTTTCGACACAAGTTATATATCTGCCTGCAGACTTATGGCCAGATAAATTCTTCTAATGTTACTTTTTTTTATATACTAAGGAATTTTTTTTTATTAATGAATAAAGGAAGCTCTCTCTTGCAGGTCTAAAAACAAAAGAATCGGAAATTGTTTCAGGTGGTTCATTCATTCACCCAATCATGGGTTACTCTGAACCTTCTGCTAAAATTCGCCAACTCATGTGCCGGCTTATTACAAACTCTACTAAGGAATCTACTGTGGGGGCATAATTCGGGTGATCCACGTGTCATCATCCTAGAAGAAGAGCAAGACATCACCTTATGAACGCGAAGAGAGCCGAAGACTAAGACTACGAATCATGGACCACCGTTCGGAGATACCACCTCGGTCCACCAATCCCTCCGAAGTAGTTACCCAAGCTCATCTCAAAGAATATACCTAGCCCGAAGAAGAAGTCTGCCGAAGAGATAAACCGACATACGAGAGCCGAAGTCACTTAAAGACGAGGCGCGCCGAAGGCCTCCTTTACTTGGTAGCTAAGATAATGGCATTTGTGTAATTATTGTGTAAATTTCCTTTATATAAAGGAAATATCTCCTAGGAGAGAGGGGATCTTCTTTTACTTTCTCTCTCTTCCTCATTCTCCTCTACTCATCTTCTTCCCCAAAAACTAGATCTAGATCTAGAACTCCTCTCTAATGGAGATTCATGTAATCCAACACCAAGAAAGTAATAAATTTGTGATGAAGGTTGCATCTGTCGCACCTTGTATCTTCTCCTAACATTTGTACCTTGATTATTTGATTAGGGTTCATACTTGTGATTCAAATATCTAATGGCTGTAGAGTGTGGAGTCTATATGCAGATTTTACACTCGCACAGTTTGGCGCTAGAAACAGGGATGATTAAAACAACTTAGGGTTTGCCTGTGCTTTGGAGGTCAAAAGATGAAGATTTATTAATTCCGATGACATATCCGGCGAGTACAGTAGTAGATCAAGTCAGTATAAAGTGACCCGAGGGTGTTTCCGTCAAGATTCAACAATATCCCGACAACAAACATCATTTGAGCTCGGACCGTATAAATCTCCGACAAAAATCAAATCAGAAACGTCATCATTAGCAGGATAAATCTACATCTTATCTCTTTAAATTTCTTCTTTAATTTTTAAGATCTGGTAGTATCAAAGAAAAACCTTGACGAACTCCGTTCTTTCTTAAAATTTTTGATGCAAAGCTAATTTCATGGACAGATCTTCAATTAGGAGGCTTAAACCATAAAACCCCTTTTCTCTTTTATAAAAACTACTTCAATATCAGAGCTTTTACATGATTTATTGGTTTTCTTTTTCTCGACATCATTGAATACAGAAATCATTGAAAGTTTACTTTAACCTTTGATTCACGATGATTTGGTGATACAGCAAAATCAGTACACTAAGGATTCATCTTACCAGCGCATCCACAGATGGAATAAATTCGAGAAGAGAAGAGCGAGGAGAGTTATTCAAACTTTGTATAGCAAGCTATTGCAACAATCTCAGTCAAATTTACTGGGAGCTCGATACACAGCAAGTCACCGAAGGAACAAGGCGAGGGAAAATCCCATCAACAATGCAAGGATAGATGGAGAAATCAACACAACTCGAGGAAGGAAATAATCTCAAAAGCAACTATCACCTCGGAGCCATGCAACTCGAGCAAGGATTCTTGGAGAAACGAGCAACGCAGCACAAAATGTCAAAGGAAATTCTCGGCCTACAAACATCTTCACCAGCGCAAATAACCTCGGGGAAACAGCTCGGAAGCTTGCCTTGCTATGCCTGATTCTAGGAAGAAAGCAAACTCGGAAACTCCTCTATCAAGCAGCTATCATTTCGAATCGTTAGAATTACAAACATCAGTACTTCGGACCACCAACTGTGAAGCCATCTCGATTCTTCTCGGTCCCAACTCTCGGATACAAACTTCTCAGAGATGCCATTCTCGGAAATACCAGTCTCGGAAGCAACCTCGGAAAGGGCACAGCAGCAAGCTCCGAAGCAAACTCAGCAGAAAGGGTACATCAGGTAGCTCGATGGCAGTTTTGTTTATAGCTTCGAGAACTCCCTCGCAAGCCCAACTTCGGATCAGCAAGTAACCAACCATCCAGTAAAATGCATCGAAAGGACATCTCGCAGACAACCGCACGATGCATGATATGTCAACCTCGACCACACTCCGAGACTACCCTCGATCACACCTCGGAACCACTTTCGATTACTCTAACTCAGCCATTTCAAAATAATCCTCGGAACAGTAATCCCAACGATCCTCGAAGTAATTTCTTCGCAGCGACATGGTCAGTAGACAGACAACTTCGGTAATGGCAACTTAGCCTCCTCTCGATGATACAGTAAAAAAAATAAACTTCGATGGCAGTTTGCCCCCAAAAACTTCACCAAACTTCACCGAAGCTTCACCAACTTCGTTCTCTTCTCAAGAACACAGTACTAAACAGCTTCGGTAACCAACCCTCACCCTCGATAACTAACCCAACTTTGATGACTCAAAAATGAACCTCAACCTCTTCGGACCATGAAGTCATCTCGATCCCATCGGCGATAATTAACCAGCCTCAACATCAACAGCCAGCTCGATCAAGACACAAGACCAACTTCGACATCCATAAGAAACTTCGATACATACTTAGCTCGAAGGGATTCCACGATAAGTTCACATAGTTCGATACATACTTCGATGGCACCTCCTTCCTACAACAGTAACTTCGGAGCAAAACAGCAATCTAGCTGCTGCAACCTCGGAGATAACCTCAATGAGTAGTTTGCGCATCTTTCGACACCTCCGAGGCAGGTGTGTCAACACTAGTTTACAAAAGGGAGAAGGGCATGACACCTGCACCAAGTTCATTTCAAAGACGGTAACCCGGATGCATGCAGGACATGTGGCGAAACGTTTAAATCACCAAGTTTTTTATTGTCGTGGATTTGCTAGTGCACCCTTCACAGACATGTTTATAACTTGCCTCTCCGATAAGTCTACAGAGACATATTTAAAATGCACATCATTTTTAACCGGACCTTTCATATTTACTCTTCGCAGAGTGACAGGTGTTAACAATGGTTGATGTGGTGCCAAAAGAAAGGCAGTAATATCAAATACACAAAGCACAAGGAAACACCAAAGCAGGGAGATTAAAGGAAAGTCAGACAATCGCTTCGGACACAAACCCACAACCTTCTTTGGGGAGAATTTCTAAACACTTCTCTTGCTACTTTAAAAGTTTTTGAATGATCATGCACCTCACATGCTTAGAATAACGTTCAAGCAAGTTGTACGATAGGCCATGACGCCATTATATATATATATATAAGTCATAATGTATGAAGTCATAAATTTTTTCCTTGCAACATGCTAGAATCTTAAAAGGACGATTGATTTGCTTCCTCCCACCTCGAGGGGCATCAATATCAAAACTCTACTTATCGAACGTTCAAATTAAGATTATATCCTAAATTTGGAGTTCTACTTATATTAGTTTCTTCATAAAAATCGATCGAATCGCTTCCTCCCACCACAAGGGGCGTGAATATCGAAAAAGACTTAGTTTCGAATTAAAAAGAATAGAGGAATAAAAAAGTTTTGGGCTTTCCAAGTAAATATGATCGAACCATCTCTTTACACCTTGAAGGGAGGGGGCATCGAATAAATATGTTTAAGATCGAACCATCTACCTCGAAGGAGTGGGGGTATCGAATATGTTTATACAACATTGAGCAATAGGCAATGGTAATAAAATTGAGAATTTTTAAGTCACCAATTAGCATTTTTTTTTTAATTCCTTAGATTTATCAAGTCTCCTCGACACAACATAGCATATACGAAGTTATCACATTACGTATAAAGTATACTTGTTGCATTATGTCACATTCGAATCTCCTTAGCTTTATGCAATCTTTGATTTCGCACGCTATTATGTTATACATGAATTATGCCTAACAAAAACAGCTCGGTACAACCTCCAGATCCTCCTTGATGAGGCAAAGTCCTATTTGCTTAGGCACATTCCTAAGGCTCTAACGCCATAAAAGAGAATAGGCCATGACGCCATATCTTCACCAGTGCCTCGTCGCAAAAACAAAAAGGCTGTCACGCCGAGGCAAAAAACGCCAATAAAAAGGCTTTAACGCCAAGGCAAGAAACGCCAAAAAATAAAAAGTCCTCGAATAGCAGGCACAGAGCTGATGTACATGTAGTCGTAAGGGCCCTACGATCTATATGGCACAGTCCTCTACCCACAAGACACCCCGTTAGCGGTGGGCACTTTGCATCGAAGCTATATAAGCCGAGACGCATTTGAACCCACTACCATACGACCTCTCTTTTGAGGCGTCGAGGGGACGATAAATGGGATTAACATCTACCTTTAGAGGTGGATGGAACCCCGAGGCAGCTAATTATCTTTTACATTCACGAGAATGGCAAGCGAGTTACGCAGCCGAGGGACCTCCTCCAAAAATCAAGCACAGCCTTGAGGAGGGGCTAGCAAGAAAAAAAGAAGTTGAACTCCAGGCCGCGATAGGAGAACAGCACCATGTCTAAGCTCCAGCCTTGACCGGCACTCCCCCATTGTGCTACTTTATTATCGAGACACATAATGGCTACCCACCATAAGTTTCCTACTCTACTTGGGATAAATGGGTTATCAGAACACCACCATGTTCTCTCGGAGGATACTTCGTATCTTTGATACCCACCTAACGTACTGAGGCAAAACGGGTACCTATGGTCTCGATAGCCAGTATTTTGCTTGAAACCAGTGCGAGTAGCTCAAAGCCTTTGGGAAGGGTGATCCGTACGCCCCCACTAGCTTGGTTACTGTTAGGGCATTGTCCGGTCAAACCCACTAGCGTTGGTATGTCAAGCTAGTTGTCAGTTTTAGGTGTCAAAATTCAATTCTTGATTTAGCCTACTAGAGTTTAGATTTCGGAAATGGGATATAGACAGAGTAGTAGAGACCTTGAAGACGAAGACTGTGAAGACAAATAAGACATCAATTATTCTTCATCGACAAAAGTTTAGTAGGAGTTATGACTTTATGGATATTCTTCTATTTCTACTTTCTCTATTCTTTCGAAATATAGTCGACTACTTTAGTAGTAATGTAGCGATTGAGATCGTGTTCTTGTGTAACATGGCTTTATGTCATGACCAGTATTTGATCCCACGAATACTGTGAATCAAGAACGTATGAGATAGATTCGACGCCATATGACCATTACAATGGTTTGCTTGCAAACTGTTATGTTGGATATGGATGAATCTAAAGGAGTGCTCTTGAGCAAAGAGCCTGTGGATCATAGCTGAGGACGTTCTCACGTCTAAAGTTCTGGCTCAGCCCAGTTCCTCCAGCGAAGACCGGGTTTGACCAAGTTTGACCAGCAGGCGGTTCCCGAACCGGTTTGCGTACCAGAAGCTGAAAATCTCCTGTGTCGCATTAGTTCCCGTACCTATCTTATCAGTACGTGAACCCGACGTGGAGAGTTTTCTGGAAAGTCGAATTAAGAGTTTTATTCTTTTAGAATTTCACTCTAGGTCAAATTCCAACTCCTTTATCTCTTAGATGGACTTGTGTGAAACATAAATACCTTTTGTGTTCCATCTAACGATCCTCAATGAGTCAATAAGATAAGATTATCTCTGGTCTGTTGGATTCCTATCTTGAAGTGTTT